>QFDD01001838.1:0-29560 GCA_006871305.1 Vachellia collinsii | reverse complement strand
TAAGTTAATTACAATGAAAGTATTTGTTTCAAGGCAACAAACTACTAAAACTATACCTACATTGCATTGGATAAATCATTAGCAATGTATTAACAAAATTGTAAACCTATACATTTTCAAAGTTTATTAATATGTTTAAGGAGAAACCGTGCCAACAAGTCTCGAATGAAATCAATCTCTTGCTTAGTGTAGGGTTGTTTTGAATTAAAAAGCTGCATATTTATAAAAACTTGTTAGTAACATTTTAATGAAAATAATTGTAATATTAGTTGACATCAAAGAAGCAATCACCTCTTACAAATTTTCAGTAGATTCACTCTCAACAATTTCGTACATGAAACGAAAAATATAATACCCACACTCGGTATTTGACTGTTGGCGAGGACACTGTGAATTAAAATATAAAATGATTAATAATTAAATGATGAAATAAGATATCAAATTACTTGTTAATGTCATTAAATCATATAAACCACTTACATCATGTTGAATCCAAGTCGTATGAACATCATCATTTTTGCATTCGTCATCTATAATATAATATGCCCTAAGAGCCCTATCATTAAATATTGATCATAAGTTATGAAGACAAATCAATATTCAAGTCCAAACTAATATATTTGTAAACAAACTTACTTGTTGAATATACCCCTTCATTTCAGGGCTCGGAGATAGACCCAAAGAGTCAAACCAATACACAGTATTATCTATTGGGCAAACAACACATAGACTCCAGTGACTACTGCAGGGTATAGAAAGATAAACACTGTTAGATCATTAACAACATAATTCTCAATAAATTGAAAATGTGGAAATAGATATAACTGAATTACTTCTCTATAATAGGAGATATATAACAAGGCAAATTGGATTCTCCAATTGTCTTGCTTATGTATCTCATCCTCCTGCTTACTGTGTTGTTGATCTTTTGCACGGATGAAGGGCATAAAAATCCATATTTATCAATTTTTTCCACTTCAGTACACATTCTGTAAAAGCACCTATCATAAAAGTAAAATGAAGATAAGAATTAGAAATTAGATAAATAGAAATCAATGCAACAAACATGAAAGTAAAAAAATGGTAAAAAAGTTACAGTATTGCCAAATTAGCCCATCCTATATCTAAGTCTTGCATTGATAAAAACTCTCTGATGTCTTTATTGTCCAGGCCAAATGGATATGTCTTCTTTACACCCACAACCCCAAGTGGCATTTCAAAGTCAACATTTCTGATTGTATCCTGCAGCACGTCCAATAATTGCAATGCAGAAAAGTTTGGGTCCTAAAAAAATATGATAAAGAGTGAGCACATAAAATTATAATACGAAAGAAAATTAAAGATAATAGTTAGCAGTTAATACCAATATTGCAGGAATCTCTATCAAATTAACTAGTCTTTTAGGCCAAAGAATGAAAGATCCTAATGATTGGCCTAAAATGATAACTTCTTCACTTGGGAAGGGGACGAATGCATTTGCTTCCCCCACTTGAACATCAGTGTTTGTGACCTTTACTTGGTCATCCTCAATGTCCATATTGTGGAGGGTGGTCGCATGTGGATACATAAGAGCTTTAGCAACAAATCGCAACGCAGGGATATCCCAATAAAGAAGGCAAGGTTGCCCATGCTCTATTAGTCCGGGAGAAGGGTCAAACGATGCCACATCCATAGGCCGAGTGCAACTATTTTTGGTACTTGGCAAACAAGGAGAATCCTGTAGAAGAGAAATGAAATAAGTAAATGAAGGCAAAGTCCATGTCAATTTAGTTGGAAATTAAATACAAACTTGAGATATGCGTTCTTGTTGAACCTGTCCAAATCGCATATCAGAGACCATAGACTTCATCTCCTCACGAAGCTCAGACAAGAGCTCCGTACGAAGACTATTACGAATCTCTGGCTTGATCTCTTTACGTACTTGCTCTCTAGATGGTATCTCCCCACGAATCTCAGACAAGATCTCCTCACGAAGAGTACGACGAAGCTCTGGCTCGAGCTCTCCTCGTATATGCTCTCTCATCTGCACCATAAACTTTGCGTTTGCCTCATTTTGGGTAAAGGATTGTGTTGCTCATCCAAAATATTGCGAGAGACCAACCATCCTCGCTTCCCCTCTCACACAACCTCTAGGGTCTGGCTTTCCGATTACCGTAGCGAGGATGTCCATCCTACCAATTGACTGGAAGGAACCTTGGCTACTCTGCTCTTCAATTTCATCCTATGACATACATAACATAAACAAAAAAGACTCGCAATCTAAATAATTAAAAACACTTAAACCTATTTCCTAAACAATACTTACAATCCTCTAAGCAACCTCAGCAACTTCCGGATTTATATAGTTTCCTTTCTTAATCCTCCCTTCCTTCCATTTTCTATGGCGTGGTGGAGGAGCTGGGGTTTGAACAATAGTGTTGGGATCTAACTGAGCAGCTTCTTGCATGGCCTTCATATCCGCTTGCATGATTTTCTCTACAACCAACCTATACCCCCCACGGGACATATAATGCGGATACACATTTAAAGCTTGCCTCTCTTTCTGTGCAATACTTATTTTCTAGGAATAGACGTCAATAAAATTGAGTCAACCAAATGACTATAATGAGAATAAAGATCTTTCAACATAAGTCCACTATTTGTACCTGGAATTCAGGGTCATGTCGTGACTCAACAAACCTTCGCCAATCGTTTCGATCAAGAAAATAGTATTTCTCACATGGATCCTCATCTTTTCTGGCTCCTTTAACATACTCTCGAGTCAACCTTGTCTTGAAGTCTTTCCATCTCATACGTATTTGCTGCATCCAAAAATTTCTCATCTGAGGTGTGTCGGGAATGTCAAAGACTTGCTGCACAACATGAATTTGAGTAAGCAATGGCAACAAAATTTAAGACAAGAAAATCAAAAAGAGAAAGTTGCATACCAAAATATAGTCCCAAATTGCATTCCTGAGGTCTTGCTTTACTGACTTCCAATTAGACAACAAAATACTAATTTTGCTCCGGGCTAAATAGCCAATATAGCCGATGAATTTATCCCTCTCTTTACCAAGTGGATTGAGATCTTCGTCAAACTCAACATGCACCTTTTCCGCCTGAGTGCATTTGTGACGAGCAACCAATTTTGCCATCTTTGTACTGCATCTAACTTTTCTCTTATTATTAGATGCTTCGCCTGAGTGATCTCCATCACTGTTAGAATCCTCCATGTGCCTGAAAAAAATCAAGATGAGACATGTAAGTATATTGCAATATGTTGAAATAAATAAAATTGATTAATAGTAAAATTGACATAAAATTAAACACAACAATTATACATTTTTATTCTTTCAGTGTCTTCATGCATTATCCCATATTCCTTCATTATGGTCATTTCTAACAGCATACTCATCATCATCATCCAACTCTACTTCTGTTGGTCTCGGTGGATTTGCAGTGAAAGGTGGAGTCTCATCAAGATTTTCAGTTGGATTGCGATCCTTCTGTTTTTTACTATAAAGGACAATGGACAATTCTTTATTTTCAGGATCTTCAACATAAAACACCTGTTTTGCTTGGTCAGCTAAAATGAAGGGCTCATCTTTATAACCAACCCTACTAAAATCAATTGAGATAAAACCAAATTGTCTATCTATTTGCACTGCATTACTATTGACCCACTTACATTTGAATAGTGGAACTTTGAACTTCGTGTAACTTACCTCCCATATCTCTTCAATAACTCCGTAATAAGACATGGATGTCAATCTTGGGTTTTTATCCTTCGAACTAGCAAAATGCAGCGCCTCAGCTATCACCATCACGCCACTGTTTTGAAAAGTACTCTTATCGTCTTGAGCTTTTGTGTAGAATGAATACCCGTTCACATCATATCCACTCCATGTGATGACCTCAAAACGAGGCCCCCATGCTAACCATTTGACTGTATCAGACACATCAGATTCTTTCAAGACTTTTTCCTTAAACCATTCTATGAATGCCTTGTTTTGCTCATTAGCTATCTGCTTCTCATTTTTCTTTGGATACTTGTCCTTTAAACATTTTTTATGCTCATTTAGGTACGGTTGAACTTCTTCCATATTATTCAAGATATACAAGTGTGCCTTCAACACTTCTTCACGACACATACTCTTCACTTTTAACCCTCGCGTTCCTTTCCTTGCCCCCTCTTTATGCCGAGATTGTATGTCCACCCCTGTTAGATATGCCTTGCAAAAATCCATGGCCTCTTCAACTACATATCTTTCAACCATCGATGCTTCAGGACGATAAGGATTCTTCGAATGCCTTTTTAAGACTTTCATGAATTGTTCAAATGGGTACATCCATCTTAGATATACAGGCCCACATAACCTTATCTCCCTTACTAAATGAATTATCAAATGCACCATAATATCAAAAAATGATGGAGGAAAATGCATTTCTAGTTGTGAAAGAAGAATATACCCTTCTTTTTCCAATTCATCTAACTTTTCAGTGTCAATGACTTTGCTACAAATAGCATTGAAGAAAACACAAAGCCTTGTTATAGTCCTCCTTACATCATCTTTCATAATGCCTCTGATAGCCACTGGCAAAAGTTGTTGCATCAATACATGGTAATCATGAGACTTCATTCCTACTAACTTCAAATCGTCCATTGATACAAGTCTTTTACATTAGAAGAATACCCCTGTGGAACCTTAATGCCATGCAAACACCCACACAAACTTCTTTTCTTAGATTTAGATAGTGTGTGCGCTGCAGGTTCCATATAAGCCCTCTTACCACCATCTCTTAGATAAGGATGCAAGCGCGCTTTGATTCCCATTTCCACCAAGTCCAGTCTCGAATTAATTCCATCCTTTGTCTTGGTATGTGTAAAAGCGTTCCAACAAGACTATCACATACATTTTTCTCTACATGCATTACATCAATACTATGCCTCACATCAAGAGTACGCCAATATGGAAGATCGAAGAAAATAGACATCTTCTTCCATATGTTCTTCTCACTTACGATCTTGTTCTTCTTACCAAAATCCAGATTGATTTTTTCAACTCGTCGATACACCTCCTCTCCAGTCAAAGCCATTGGAGCTAATCCATACTCTGAAGAGCCATTAAAGTTCTTTTTCAATCTTCTATATAGGTGAAACCGATCAAGAAACTTCCTATGACCAAGGTATACTTTCTTTCTTCCGTGTTTGAGTTGGTGAAAGTTTGTTTCAGCTTCACATATAGGACATGCTTTATGCCCCTTTACACTGTACCCTGATAAATTTCCATACGCAGGGAAGTCATTTATCGTGGTGAAAATCATTGCACGAAGATTAAAGAACTCCTGCTTATATGCATCATACACATCGACACCTTCCTCCCACAACTTCTTCAAATCCTCAATTAAAGGTGCCAAGTAGACATCAATATCATTCCCCGGTTGTTTTGGGCCAGAAATCATCATAGAAAGCATCATGTACTTACGTTTGGTGCACAACCAAGGAGGCAAGTTATAAATCACCAAAAGAACTGGCCACACACTATATGTGCTACTAAGAGCACCATAAGGATTGATTCCATCTGTACAGAGCCCAAGACGAAGGTTTCTTGGCTCACTACCAAATTCAGGGAACATTTTATCTATCTTCTTCCATTGAGGAGAATTGGCCGGGTGCCGAAGATATTTTTCATCACTTATTTTCTCTTCAAAATGCCATATCAACTTCTTCGCTTCTGTTGCATTAGCATACAAACGTTTAAATCGTGGTATTATTGGAAGATACCACAACACCTTCAAGGGTTGCCCTTTAGTTCTCTTATCACCACAACCATCATCATTCTTCATCTTGTATCGTGGGGTTTTGCATTTTGGACACTCACTCAGTCCCTCATACTCTTTTCTGTACAATACACAGTCATTAGGGCAAGCATGTATCTTTTTGTATTCCATACCCATCGTCGACAATATTTTCTTCGCCTCGTACATACGATTTGGAAGTACATTTTGGTCTGGAAGCATATCACTCAACAATTGAAGCAACTCTGTGAAACTAGAATCGGTCCATCCATTATTTGCTTTTAAATTCATTAATTTCAACACAGCTGTCAATCGTGTATACTTACTACACCCCGGATACAAAGGTGTCTCTGCATTGCTCATCAAGTTGACATATTCAGATGATTGCGCAAAGGACTCCGCTCCAACATCATGAATCATGTCATCCATTCTATCATTGTCTAGGTCTACCACAATTTCATCCTTTTGCAAAGAGGAAGAAGTTCCTGCTTCACCATGCCATATCCATCTTTTATATCGAAGATTTATCCCGTCACAGATTAGATGATCCCTTATATCATCAACACATCTACGACTCTCATTTAAACAATTCACACATGGACAAAAAAACATTCCATTTTTAGTTGGTCCATTCCTTTGAGCAAATTCAATAAACTCTTCCACACCATTTTTCATATTCGTCACTAGTTCTCAAGCATTCATCCAACTACGATCCATTAAATTCCCACCTAAACCATTCCTAAAAGTAGTCAACGTGAAAAAATGCAAAAAAAAATTATATCAACAATTCAATCCCCAATATTCATCAACCCCAAAAAATAAACATAGCAAATTTTAATAATTATTAATCTCAAACATATTCAGCAGCACTTTTTTAATTAATAATTTTAGTAGCATTTTCATTTAAAAAGAAAGACATCAATAAAATAGGAGAGAAAGAGTGAGAATAAGTTTTGTATCCCCCTTTTTGTTTTTTTTTCATATAAAAAATAAGACCTCAATAAAATAGGAACATCCACGCACATGTACAAGAGTTCAAAAAAAAGGGTTATTCTATCTATAGAAACACCCACGCACACGCACAAGAGCTCAAAAGTACTTTTCTCATATATATACTAAACAAGGAACAAATTCCAAACATTGCTTTCAGTCTACATGATAAAACAAATTAATCTTCAAATTAATTAAAGAAAGCAATGAGGTGGAAGAAGAAGAAGAAGACACCGCCGCCAAAGCATTTCAGAAAAAGACAAACACTATCACTGCTTGTCCCATGGACGCACGCCTAGATAGCTAAATTATTTTAGAATAATAATCTTAATGTTATCATACTAAAAAAAATATCTTAGTAATATATTGGTTTCCACTTTCCAACTAATCACACACACTACATTTTCTTGCATCATTTCCTATTAAAATTATAACATTGTAAATCCTATTCAAACTTCATTGCCACTATAGATTATTTAATCACTTGAAATACCTATTCCTCCACCAATTCCTTATTCAATAACCATTTATTTTTTCCCATTATTGACTCCAACGTGCTACTTGACATGCTTAATCTCTGCCAAACAATGACAAAATGTAATCTTGAACCATTTAATCCTTAATTCCAAATTCCATTTCCAAACAATAACATATATATATATGTATGCATGTATATGCATACACGCTCATGCACAAAGGAAGGACACTAGGAATTTTGTTTACTATGAGAAACACCAAAACAGTGGGTTTGGCCTCAAAATCATTTTCAATCCCATTTGACAGCTTCCTTCCTCTCTTAAATAAATTCTATGATTTACCAAAACATATTCTTTGAATCTGAATTTCCAGATTGCCATACTTATAACAGTTTTTGCAAATTGTCTCTCAAGAATTCCTCTTCATACGTAAATTTCCAGCTAGCTTGAGAAGTTCCTTTCAATAATTTATCACAATACAATCATGTAATCTTAACAATAATCCCATAATTATTTGCTTCCTTTAGAATCTCATGATTACAGGTTAAAATCTGGATTTCCAAGTTCTAAAATTTTGTTACTGCTTTAATAGCTCCCTTATTTACATAGAATCAAAGACACATATACGTATATGTAGATATACACATCTTGGAGCATCTCTTATCACTTGAAAATCATGCCACAGATTCAATTAGTATCAATTCCTTTAAGTTCCAGATTCCCAATTCACAGAGAGTAGATATATATATCTCACATGAATAACCCAACATTCATTTGTAACCCATTCTAAACTTCACAAAGCCTTCTATAAACATAAAAGAAACTTCTTTGAGAGGGGGGAAAACCTGTACGTGCAGCGACAACTGAGAATGGGAGAGAAGGAGCTGCTGCGAGCTGGGGGAGATCTGAGCGAGCAACCGAGAATGGGAGAGAAGGAGCTGTTGCGAGTGGGCGATGGAGCTGTGAGCTAAAAGAGATCAGAGCGAGCGACCGAGAATGGGAGAGAATGAGCAATGAGTTGGTGGCGTCACTGAGCTAGGTAGCAGAAGAGGTTGCAGTATAAAGGAAATAGGAAAGAAATAGTGAGAATAGGAAATAGGGAACAGAGGCTCGGGACAGAGGAAGCTGACAGAGGAAGCGTGTTGTGGAGGAGAAACCGTACGAAACACTCTCACGTCCAGCCAACATGGCTGGACGTGAGATGTTAATCTTCATTGTTTTTTTTTACAATATCAAATAGGGAACACACTCTCACATCCAGCGAAGTTGGCTGGACTTGAGATGGGCATGTTCATTTTTTTTAATTATCAAATAGGGAACCGAGGCTCGGGCTACAAGAGAAAATAAAACACTCTCACGTCCAGCCAAGTTGGCTGGACTTGAGATGGGCATGGGCATCGTCTATACAACTTGAGTAGATCAAAATTAAATACAAGTTAAAATTGTTCTCAGCATGATAATTTGGCAGAAAACATTTAACATGGATATTTGTTTTATGTATATTAAGTTACTGAAGGTTAATTGTATTGCTTTGAAACGTAAGAACTGGAATCACTTTTTGTAAAAAAAGTATACGAAGTGAAATCCCTTGTCTCAATTTGCTATTCTCTTTGACTTACTGTTGGATTTAGGATTCATTTAAAACAAGAATATCTTTTTAGAGCATATCGTGTATTTATTTAACCCACCAATCCTCATCTAAATTCTAACCTATATTGCATATCTTTTTTACCTATACTCTCCTCTCACATACTAAATATAAGATCATTTTGATTGATTGGTAGAATAAAAAAATAGTGAAAAAGGATGTTTATAGTTAATATGTAGACCATTTATGACTTTGATGCCAACGATCAAAATTTAAATCTTAATTTAATATTATGTGAGGGATTTTGAACTCAACTTTTGTTAATATGATTTTTTTTCTTCAAAAAAAATACTCTCACGACTTAAAGATTAAAAGTATATATATTATGGAAAAGAAATTAATCATATAAGAGAGAGAATTAGACATTATATTTGAGATTAAAGTGAAGTTTTTAAATGAGTTTCATATTTAGTATGGAAGAAAGTATTATCTCTTATCTTTTTTTTTCAAGTCTTTATATTATATTTTTCTCACTTTCTCCTTCTACCCTTTCATCATCATTCAAAAATAGAGAGAAGGTTGGTATAATTTTAATAAATTTAATTACTTGGCTTAGTAATTTACCCTTTAATTACTATTCAATTACAAAAATACATCACAATCGTGCACGTTTTAGTATTGGGCGAAACACATGAGACAATAAACTTAATATTTTTACATAGGTAAGCAATCTTCAAAAATTAGAATATAAAGTATAAATAAACCTTAATTCCTAAAAATCTAAAATTGGTCACATTCACTTACATAAAATCACACGCGTCAACAATCTTCTACATGCAACACCGAATGTCTCCATATACGTACTTCTAAAAAAATAAAACACCCCTAATTAGAGTATGTATTGCTTACCAAAGCAACAGAATATGTATTGCTTACTAAAAATATAAGAATAAACAATATCGTCAATATACTACTAATTAAATAAGGTTCTATAAAGTCCTTGTAGATTGGAGCACATACCATATCAGGAACAACATCATCAAGAAAAATAGCATCATCATGAGAAACAACATCATCAAGAGAAACATCATCACCAAGAGACTAGCGGTGCCATCAGTGAAATCTACATTCTGTGTCAAAAAGGCTATCAATTCTAAAGTAAGAGCTGATTAATAAAAGAATTCTATTTTTGATGCAAGTGTCACTAAAAACTACGCAAGAACTGTATTGTCTTATCAAACCTTATCAAACTTCTTCAACATAGCAGTCATGTTGAAGAAATGTTTTCCCTCATTTTTGATGTAAGTAAAGTTTTTCCTTTAAGTTTTGACACAGTTTATATTGCCTAAATTAAACGACTGATAAGAGAACTACCTTTTGTTCCTTTTCAACTTCCTTGTTTGACATGTAACTAGCCATCACTGATCAATATACTCCTGTAGTAACAAGTAATAATAAACAAAGATTTTAAATATATGAGTTTTAGATTTTAAATATACTCCCTCAGTTTTTTCTTCTTTAGATTCTTGAGTAGAAAAATCAATGTATTTATAAGTAATGAATGATCTTTACTATTCTTTTTGTCAGATCTATCATGACCTTCTGTTATGAAAAATCAAAGAGGACAATATAAAGACATTGTTCATAATCTGACAAAAAGAATAGCAAAGAAGGGGAAAAAATTAAAGTAAACCATGATGCATCTCCTTAATTTCACTTGATCACCGAACAGACTCAATAGAAACAAGAAGTAAATCATGCACATCATTTTTAAATAGCACTACTTCTTAGTCGCAATTAGCAATTAAGCTTGCACAAATTCAGTAAGAGAGAAATGACCTGATGATCGAGATAATAATGGAGAGTGGAGTAGCAGAATTGTCTATACAAAACTAGGCACAGAGCAATGTATAGTAGCTCGTGTTGCAACCACAATTCAAAACCATCAAAAGGAATTGAAGGTATCACTTTAGTTTGGTGGATGCAAGGGAATCAAATACCAATTAGTCATGTGGAAGACAATATATCCCCTCAATGCCAAAGTGTAATTCTTTTTGTTTTTTTGCCTTGAGAGTGCAATTCATGTGAAGCCATCAACCTTGTCCTCTTTATAAAAAAAATATAAAAGAATCTAATTTGGCCCCTCCTTTTCTTCCTGTAGGACTAGTTTCTATTATTCTTCACAGTGGCTTGAAACATCAACAATTCAGAACCTTGTTACTTTCCCGTCCAATGTTTGCTTTTCATTAAAGTTTTCAAGTGTTCTTGATGCATGAAAGAAAACAAATTGAACATGTAAAACCCAAAAGATATATCAATCTTATGCATATGTCTAATTATTATTTAAGAGATTCTCCATAAAACTTCTCAAATTTAATTTGGCTATTAGTTTCTCCAATTCTAGTGCTTCAGCAAGATACAATGGACATAATATATATGGCTAATATGAAAAAAGGAATGACTAAATAATAAAGGATGTAGAGGTATGTGGTGGCTGCTATCTTAGATATTTCGTTTGGTGTTGATCCTTGTTAGGAGATTCAGGTCATGCTGATTGATTGGGAATTATGGGATTAAGGTTTAATATTGAATAATAAAAGTGGAGGCCAAAGCAGCAATAGCCCATGTGTGGCTTCCCAGAATGAAGTTAGAGGAGCAAATCTTTGTTAAACTCTACATCCAGTATTGTCAACGTTCAAGGTTTTCGAATACAAGTTCAAAGATTATTTTCAAGGGCAGGCCACAATTTCATAACTTAAATTTACATGCCCAATTCAGTTCGAACAAAGACAAATATAGCAAACATATATATCCAAATTAGCATAAGTCATATGAAAGAAGAACATTTTCACCTAAAATCTAAAAGCCCTAGCCAGAAGAGAATAGAACCAAAGCCAATAGGAGATAACGAAAGAAAGAGAGACGAATTGAGAGAAGAATAGTTAAGCATCCAATTCCATGAGCTTACAAACGATGTTCAAGAGTAGCCTATCAAAATCACCATCATCTTTCAACTTTGCTTCAGCGTATTTGAAAGCAATTTTTATAAAGCTGGGAGGAATGAACTTTGATTTTTCATTGGTGGGAGGAAATTAAAAAAAGTCCATGGTAGACAGAGAAGATCAGAGGGGCAGAGAGAAAGTGAAGCAAACAGACATGAGTTCACCGTGGCAATGGCAGAGAGAAGCTAGTTTTTCACCAAGGTAGAGACACAAAACATTGAATCAAAGGGTTTTTTTTAATAAAAAAAAACTTATACCAACTAGCAACCACATCCATCCACAGATCGAAGTTAAAAAGTTTGACGATATGAGTTTGTTACCTTTCAGTAGCAGTAAAATCGGACGATGAGCTGAGGTGATTCGTTGAGCAAGTGAGCACCAGACCTTACGTGCGTGAAGAAGAGAAGAGACCGACGGTGGAGGCAAGAGATGAAGACGGAATTGAGAGCATGATCGTGGGAGCTGAGAGACGGATTGACGAGAGTGAAGACGAGCTGATAATGATAGAGGAAAGAGCCTCTCTCACTTCCAGCCAATGTGGCTGGACTTGAGAGGAAAATATCTCAAGTCCAGCCAGGTGGCTGGACGTGATAGAGTAAAGGATATCAAGTCCAGCCAACATGGCTGGACGTGATATCCTATACTCTCAAGTCCAGCCATGTTGGCTGGACTTGTGATTCGTGCATCTCAAGTCCAGCCAGGTGGCTGGACATGATACCATTTACTCTCAAGTATTGTTACATCTCAAGTCCAGCCAGGTGGCTGGACGTGAGAGAGAGAGGCTCTCAAGTCCAGCCAACGTTAGTTGGACTTGATATTATTGCATCTCAAGTCCACCCACAATGGCTGGACTTGGGAGGGTACGCGTACCCACCTCAATTCCCTCTCACATCTATATTTTAAATGTTGGATGTGGGACGGAGACGTTAGATATCTCTTTTGTAGTAGTTTTAGATTCACACTTTGAGCTTAGTATTGCCTTGATTAGTGAAATGTATACGTGATGTATTTCAGATCCTTTGACTATTTTCTGTATTCTGATTATCTTAGCAACTGTTTGGAGATGAATTTTCTGATTTAGAGTAACCATTAAGTTTACTCTTGATCAAGTTTCAAATCTGTAGATGGTAAACAATATATGAGTAGCATCGTTTGGTGTTATTTTTGGAAAGGGCCAGACATATGCTTTCTGATGAGTCTACTTGACTATTACATGGATTTATTTCTTTTATGGGGACAGGTGTGAACTCATCCATTGATAAGCAATGAAAGTAGATTCATAACCTCCTAAGGAAATTTTTTACTATTAATTCATTTTCTTCTTTTCATCTCATCATATTTCAATTTAATTGATAAGAAAATTAAAAGGGTAAAATTTTAAAATTACCTTTTATCTTTTACGAAAAGAACTGTCAGCATCATAAATAAAAAATGGTAACAAAAATATCCTCATTCATTTAAAAACATCTCTAAAATATCATGAACGTTATTTTACCTAATGTCCGTTGACTGCATTCAAGTGGGATATTTTGTTGGTGAGAATAGCTCTCTGAAAAGCACAAGAAGAAGAGATGAAGAAGAAAGTTGTGCACGAAGTCTCCAAGGCGTGGGCAACACTTTCCTTTAGGCTTAATTCGCCCCCACCTATTCTTATATTACAGGGTGCAAGTTGGGTAAACCGGTGAATTTCCTGCAGGATACAATAGAAACCCTTGAGTATGGATTGCACTCCCAAAACTCAAGCCAAGACAACAAAGGTTTTTACAAAGTGATAGTTTGGCTTTTTCTATGTGTGCACTCAAAGAGAAAGACAATGAGTTTGATCTTGTTGTGTGAAAAATTGTATGTGCAAATGGAGTGATGGGTAGGGTATTTATAGAGTGTAGAGAGATGCCTTGAAGTGGTACCTTTTGAAGTAATGTATTTTCAATTAAAAGTCACAACCATACCACTTCAATAAAAAGTCACGACCAATGACTTTTCAAAGAAGAGTTACATCTTTATACATGTAGGGATACATACTTTAGAATTATAACTCTCTACACAACCCTTCAAACAATGGTAGTTATTTTCTAAGGGCATTGCATTTCTTCCTTTAAAAAAATACATCTCTTTATTTTAAAAATTTCTAACAATCCTCCACCATTTTTAAAATGATCAAAACTCTTATCACTTTGGAAATCTCATGTTGTCAGTAAAGGTATCTCGAGGATTTGAACATTTACCTAAGTAAGACACGGTTTCACCCATCCGAAATAATGTGGTAGATTAAGGTTTGAACCAATTATCTCATATGAACAGGTGTGCGTGAATTACGCATGAGATCTCGGGCCATTGTATGCCACTTTAAATGACACGTTTATAGCCTTGAGTCCGTATCCTTTTCATGAGAGCTTTCAAAGTCAAGCCCTTAGACTCTTAGAAGCGGTCCCACTTCACTCTCTTATAGGTAGACTCCATCAAGAGCACCGCCATGATAGATGCTCTAGCAAATATATGCTTACAGGTATATTAAGAGCTAAATTAATGCTCAACCTTTCCTTTTTAATCACATGGTTACCAAGCACTGTTCAACCTTGAGATGTACAAAAATGTTAAGTACTTGAAATCATTCTGATAGCGTACTTTCACCATTGAACTCAAGACTTGATATGATGGTCAAGTGTGAGTTGGATTTCCACTATTGGTGACTAAGGTTTATAGGGCTTCAAACCCATCCCCTTTAATGTTTTTAACACCATATTCCTTATCAGACCTTTAGTCAAATGATCTGCAAGATTTAAATCAGATCTTATGTAACTTATGGAGATTACTCCATTTAAAATTAAATCATTTACATAGCTATGTCTAAGGCCAATATGTCGTAACTTTCCATTATAAACTTGGCTATAAACCCTTGCAAGAGCAGACTGACTATCACAATTAACAGATAATAGTGCCATCGGCTTAGACCATATAGGAATTTCAAGTAATAAGTTTCTAAACCACTTTGTTTCCTTACTTCTTGCAGCTAATGCTATAAACTTAGAGTCTGTGCAGAGTCAGCAATGCATGTCTGTTTCTTTGATCCCTAGGATACAGCACCCCCACCAACGGTGTAGACCCATCCACTTGTGGAAGCATGATCCTCTGAGTAAGTTATCCAACTGGCATCTGTATATCCTTGCAAAATTGAAGGATTACCACTATAGGTCAAACTATAGTTAATTGTTCCTTTTAAGTACTTCAGTACTCTTTTCACGGCTTGCCAATGGATCTCACTTGGATTGCTTGTATACTTGCTTAATCTTCCTACAACATATGCTATGTCTGGTCTTGTACATGTCACAGCATACATCAAGCATCCAATTATCTTTGAATATTCATATTGTCTCACTGGATAACCTTTATTTGATATTAACATCATACTAGAATCAAATGGAGTAGAAACAGGACAACAATCAAAACAACTAAATTTCTTTAATATCTTTTCAATGTAATGAGATTGAGAAAGACCAAGACAATTGTTATTCCTAATAATTTTGATTCCTAATATGACATCTACTTCTCTCATATCTTTTATGCCAAAATGTTCAGACAATAATTTCTTTGTTTTATTTACTTCATCCATATCAGTGCCAAAAATTAACATGTCGTCTACATACAAGAAAATCATGACACCTTTTCCATTTTGAAACTTACTATAAACACATTTGTCAGATTCATTGATTTTATGTCCATTTGCTAGAATTACTTCATCAAATTTTTTGTACCATTGCTTAGGAGCTTGCTTAAGTCCATAAAGAGACTTAACTAATTTACACACTTTATGTTCTTGACCACGAACCACAAACCCTTCCGGTTGTGTCATATACACCTCTTCTTCCAGTTCTCCGTTAAGGAAAGCTGTTTTGACATCCATTTGATGGATTACAAGATTATATATTGAAGCAAGTGCTATAAGCACTCTAATGGTGGAAATTCTTGCAACCGGTGCATATGTATCAAAATAATCTATTCCTTCTTTTTGTGTAAATTCTTTAGCAACCAATCTAACCTTAAATTTATCTATAGATCCATCTACTTTTAATTTTTTTTTTGAAAATCCATTTACAACCAATAGGTTTAGAACAAGGAAGGAGGTCTACTAGTTTCCAAGTTCTATTTCCTATTATTGAATCCATTTTATCTTGTATAGCCTCTTTCCAGAATGCAGCATCTTGAGACTTCATAGCCTCTTCAAATGTTTTAGGATCATGTTCTAAATTAAAACAAATAGGTTGATAATTTTCAACTTCTTGTGTAGTCCCTTCAACAAGAAACATGAAGAAATCTGAACCATAAGTTTTTGCTTTCCTAACCCTTTTACTTTTTCTAAGTTCTATTTCTTTTACGGTGTTTTTACTAGAAACTTTTTCCTCTGGATTTTCCTTCCCAATTGAATGAGAAATATCATTGGGTTTCGAAATTGAACTAAACTTTTTTTCTTGAAAAATTACATCCCTTGACTCATTTACTTTGTTGATAGGATATGAATCATTTGGTTCAATTACCAAAAAGCGATGTGCCTTACTATTTTCAACATATCCTAAGAAGATACATTCAATTCCCTTTTCACCCAATTTGTTCCTTTTGGGTTCTGGAACTTTAACTATTGCTCTACATCCCCAAACTCTCAAATAACTGAGATTGAGTTTTTTTTCTTCCATAATTCATATGGGGTTATCTTATTTCTTTTATTAGGAACTCTATTTAATATATGACATGCTGTTAGTAAAGCTTCACCCCAATATCTACTAGACAAACCAGAGTAAGATAACATGACATTTACCATTTCTACAAGAACCCTATTTTTCCTGTCGGCTATACCATTTTATTGTGGAGAATAAGGAGCAGTTACTTGATGTATTATACCTACAGATTCAAAATATTTTGGATCATAATATTCTCCCCCTCTATCTGTCCTAATACATTTAATAAAAGTTTCACATTGAATTTCCATTTTAGATTTAAAGATTTTAAATTTATCTAGAACTTTATCCTTTGAATTCATTAAATAGATATAACAATATCTAGTGTAATCATCAATAAAAGTCACAAAATACTTTTTACCGCCTAATATAGGTCAACCATGCAAATCACAAACATCAGAATGAATTAATCTTAATATTCTTAAACTTCTATCTACTTTAGGGAAAGACTGTCTTGTTATTTTAGTCATCATACATGTAGTGCAAGACTTATTATTACTAATAGATTTTGTAATTAATTCAAGATTCATCAAATCATTTAATTTTCCAAAATTAACATGATCCAAACGATAATGCCACATATTACAGGAGTCAACAATATAAGCAGAACTATAAATATTATTATTGATTTTAGCAACATTACACTTGAACATGTTCTCACAGAAATACCATTTCCCTATAAACATTCCACCCTTAGTAAGAACAAACTTGTCTCCCTCAAATACAAACTTAAACCCAAACTTATTAAGTATTGGTATAGAAATTAAATTCTTTCTAACCTCTAACACATAATATACATCTCTTAATGTGAGTGTTTTTTTAGAAGTAAATTCAATTTCCACAGTCCATTTACCTTTGACTTGAACACTTGAAGCATTTCCCATGTAAAGCACATCTTCTTCTTCTTCTTTCAATGTCTTGAATAAGGCCTTGTTCTTACACATATGGCGAATTGCACCGAAGTCCACCCACTATGACTCATCGTTATCAACCAAGTGAATCTCAGAAATCATAGCCACAAGATTGTCAACTTTTGTGGATCTATTGTTTTCTTTCTCTTTATTCTTTTTGAAGAAACGACATGCAATGTCCTGTTTTTCCACAAAATAAACAAGTACCTTTGTTTTTCTTACTTTTGTGACCATACTGCGCCTGAGATTTGTCATTCTCCTTCCCTTTTTTCTTTGAGGTTTTATGGGACTGTCCTTCCTCAACTATGTGGACTTTCTCATGAGCAATTGCATCCTTTGCCTCATCTTGCTATCGATATTCTTCTTCTAAGCGAAGATGGTTTCCCAATTGTTCAAGAGTGATATCTTCTTTCTTGTGTTTAAGACTCTTTTTGAAGTCTTTCCAAAAAGGAGGAAGTTTTTCTATGATTGAGGAGACAATAATAGACTCAATCATATTCATTTTATGTTGTTTAAAATTATTCAAAATATGTTCTACCTCATGCAATTGTTCCATGACAGATTTTCCATCAATCATTTTATAGTTATTGAAACGAGAAACAAGAAACTTCTTACTTGTTGTATCTTCCTGCATGTACCTTGTTTCAAGTTTGTCCCAAAGATCCTTTGCAAACACTGAATCTTGATAGACATCAAACAAAGCGTCGCAGAGCCCATTTAGGATATGTCCGGTGCAGATAAAATCATCATTATCCCATTTCTGTCTCTCTCTAATATCAGCAATAGTTTCATTTTCTCGTTCTTGCGGCTTGGAAGTAGTGAGGACATAAGCCACATTTAGAGTTGTGAGAAGAAACTTCATCTTCCTCTGTCATCTTAAGAAGTTACCTCCTTCAAACTTTTCTAACTTCATGAAATTTGTAGTCAACTCCTTCAAAGAAGCCATTTGTATTTAGAATTAAGCCTAAAGACTGTTAGTGGGAATGGCTCTCTAAAAAATACAAAAAGAAGAGATGAATAAGAAAGTTGTGCACGAAGTCTCCAAGGTGTGGGCAACACTTTCCTTTAGGCTTAATTCGCCCCCACCTATTCTTATATTACAGGGTGCAAGTTGGGTAAACCGGTGAATTTCTTGTACGATACAATAGAGACCCTTGAGTATGGATTGCACTCCCAAAACTCAAGCCAAGACAACAAAGGTTTTTACAAAGTGATAGTTTGGCTTTTTCTATGTGTGCACTCAAAGAGAAAGACAATGAGTTTGATTTTGTTGTGTGAAAATTGTATGTGCAAATGGAGTGATGGGGAGGGTATTTATAGAGTGTAGAGAGATGCCTTGAAGTGGTACCTTTTGAAGTAATGTATTTTCAATTAAAAGTCACAACCATACCGCTTCAATAAAAAGTTACAACCAATGACTTTTCAAAAAAAAGTTACATCTTTATACATGCAGGGATACATGACTTTAGAATTATAACTCCCTACACAACACTTCAAACAAATGGTAATTATTTTGTAAGGGCATTGCATCTCTTCCTTTGAAAAAATACATATCTTTATTTTAAAAATTTCTGATATATTTTGTCTAGCCAGACTGCTGACATGTCTCTCTGAGTCCCCTGACCCTCTACTCTTCACCTGCGTCCTTTCCTAATCTTCGTCCTCCTTTTCCCAATCCGATATTGACAATTGTACCCTCACTCCCTCTTCGAATTTATTAGCTGATGCCCCTCCTTCCGTCGTTGAATTTCCCAGAAGCAGCATCAGAAATTATGGGGAAAATATAATTCTGAAAAAAATACTCCTAAGCCAGAACGAAGACAAATAATATCGTAAATCACAATCATTTATAATTTCCAAACCAAAAATATAAGAAAATTTAAAAAAAAAAATCAAAGTTTGATTAGAAACAGGATCACGAAATTAATTCATCTTGTTTACAATCTCTCCGTCCCACACACGCACAAACTTCTTTTTTTTATTTGGCAACCATTTTATAAATCTCTTGAGCAAGAGAGATTGGAAGACCAGAGCTTGATTGCTTTGAAACGAATCGTGGCGGCCACCGGGAGCATCCTCGTCTGCATCACCGACACCACCTCCCTCGTTGCCACATTAACATCTCCTCTGTACCTCAACAACATTTCGCCGATCTGAGCCGGCGTATGCCTCTTTCAACGGATCAAATAGAAAAAGCATCAATTTCAATCTCTGCATCCTCCAAGCTACCAGTCAAGAGAACCAATATATTGTTGTACCATAGCTCTAGACTGCACCAATTAACAACAAAATCCAAATCCTATATATCTCAACACCCACTTCTTCGTTCCCAAAGACAAATCAACAAAAATAAACAAACCCACTGGTTATCACTTTGTTTGATATAGAAGCGTTTTGGGGCTCACCACAACATAGCGCCGAAGGAAATAGAACGCTTGACGACAGGCCACAGATCCTTAAACGCGAAAAAGGAGTAAGAGGGAGAGGAAGCAGAGAGAGAAGCAAGCATGGCAAGCGATGGAGGAAGAAGGAGTTGCAGAGAGGGAGAGGGAGGGGGGCTGAGGAATGAGCAGAGCGGGAAGGGAGGGGAAAGGCATAAACTATGGAGGAAGAGGGCCCACATGCGGGAGGAGACCACTTGTCAGTCCACCAACAATTCATTCAAAAACCAGTTAATGCATTTCCCATACAAGCCAACTTCACCACGTTACCTGCCATGTCAACAATTTTGTCAAATTTTTTACAACTGACATTTTAAAGACGTTTTTTAATGATTGAAAGTATTTTTGTGATCATTTTATATTTATGATACTAACAACTCTTTTCGTAAAGGATAAAGGGTAATTTCGAACATTTACCCAAATCAAAATAACTAATAGTTTAAATAATGAAGTTGATTCATATTAGAATGATAAAACCAATTTTTTCATTGAGTTTGTGAGTTGATTTACTAATTAGATATCTAGAGACACTTAAACTCTCTTTTGATTTTGGGGTTGTACCACTATTTGTATAATCTTAAGTATTAAATTTTGATTTTTAAACAATAAGAGATCAGCCCTACATGATTATTTTAAAATAATTATTTAATAGAAAAATCCTCTCATTCTCTTTTCCCCTCGACACTCTTTCGCAGAAATTGGTTAGGGTACTCATCAAAAGTGATAAGCTTCCCCAACCCATTAGATTTGGACCGTTCAAATCTAATTTGCATTGTCTATATTTGATTTTTTTTTATTTTTATGAAAAACCTTATTTTAATAAGTATAAAATCTCAAATAAAATTAGTTTCTTAACTATTTAAATAATAATTTTTTATTAAAAAATTGCTAGTTTTTAAAAAAATCAAATCTGAACGGTCTAAAAGTAAATTTGGATGGTTTAGATCTATGAGTTGGGGGAGGCCATCACTTTGATAAGCACACTAGCCCGATCCTTCTTCCCCATCCTCTCTTCATCTCTCTCTCTTCCCTTTCCTTCTTTTGTTCGTCAGCCCCTTCCTCTTTTTCTTAATTTTTCATCTCAACTCTCACTCTTCACATAACCAATGTTTGGCTTATTTTCAGAAGTGTTTCTAGAAGTACTTTTACGTAAATCGAGATAAAACTCATCTTACATACTCACCTCAAATTGCGTACAATCACTTTTAAAAAATTATTCCCGAACATGCTCCAAATCTCATTGTAGATCCCACTTTCCATTTATTTGAATTAAGGTTTTCAAAATTGGTGTGATGGAATCTTTTGATTGAGGTTGCCTTTTTTTGGCCAAACATTCAAGCTGCTTTATTACAATCCATAGTTTCTAGAGAAGAATATGAACTGAAAATCTTTCAAAGAAAGGCAGAAAACCAAATTAACAGTCCAATGACATAAAAATTAATGTAGACATGTAATATATGTACCCAGCAATGACATTACCAATTCCCAAAATCAGAAAGGATTCTTAAAAAAAACCATAATGAGAAGATTCAAGACATCAAAAAGTAAACAATATATACATCTGTGAAAACTTCCCCAGGATGTGAACAAGTTGAAGTTTCAGCATGGCCCTCTCCCAATCTCTGGCATACCATGACAACTAACCAAGCATGAATTAAACCTTGCAAGTTTCCTCTACATCCTTCTGACAATTTCACCAACACATTCTAATGATAATGAGATTTGAGCATGTGAAGAGTGAGAGATGAGACTATAAATAGAGGGAGGGAAGGGAAGAGATCAAGAGAGGATGGGGAAGAGCGTGGAGGGAGCGAGAGAATGAGACGAGTTTTTTTAATTAAATAATCATGTCAAGGCCATCAAATTTAAAAGTAACAACAGTTTACTTCATTTAACATATATTGTATTTTTGCCCAATTTTAGAGAGTTCATGGGCATTTTTACACCCAAGTTTATGGTGCTAGACACACATTCAAGAAAAGAATTACATGGCTATTTTTACACCTTAAGGAAAAAATGTTCCCTTGATACCAGGGAAGGAGAAAGGGAGAGGAGAAAGGAGAAAGGGAGAAGAGAGAGGAGAAAGAGGAAGAAAAGATGAGGAAGGATAACAAGAAATGAGGAGGAACCAGACCAGTAGAGAAGGGATAGAAATCTTAGATAGGGAGAAACTCAATATGCAATACCATTCAATTCATAAGAACTACAGAGCAAATGTGTTTATATGCTATTTATAGTCATCAACTTAATCTTAGGAATTAACGATGAAATATTCCATAATGCAATTATAATAAATGAGAACTAATGGTAGAACGTTATTGTAGAATACAATTTCCATCAATGATAAAAGATAACACTAACGTAAATATGAATTAATCATTATTTCATATCCCATTATCATACTGCTTCTTCTTCCTCTCGTCGCTTCTACCATTAATTCAAGCTACCATGAGCTACTTCACATGAATTTTCTTGATGAACGATGCAATGATCAAAATCGCTAAGGAAGAAAACGAAGCATATTTCACATTATTTTTTATCTTGTGTTGGAGATCCCACTATGATTTCATGAAGGCTCAATGATGGAATAAGTTGCTTCATGTTCTTCACTTCTTTGCCTTTGCCCCATAGAACCATGTATAATCCACTCACTATCAGCAACCCTCCTATTATACTGCAATTTTGCAAAGCCAACTCATAAAAAATATGAATTAAATCGTTTAAACATATAATTCAAATGCACAAATTGCTAAAAAAAAATTAAGAAAAATTAATCTTTTGGTCCTATAACTTTGATTTATTTACAACCAGTTTTTGAACTTTAATTTATTATAACTCAATCTCTATTGTTTAAATCATTTTACAATTTAATCTCTATATTTTAGAAAATAAAATCATATAATATATAATAAATGTCAAGGATAAAATTATAAAATTGTTAAAATTATAAAGATTGAGTTGCAGTAAATCAAAGTTCAATAACTAAATTACAATTCAATCAAAACTATAGACACTGGTTATATCAAGTCAAAGTAAAAAGACTAAAAAATCAAATTTCCCAAACAATTGTATCAAAATATGCCTTTTAGAAAATAAAAGAATACCTTCCAAGATATAGCTTCTCGTCTAACATAAAAGAGCCAACTAGGGCGACAAAGAAAAGGTTAAGAGGATTAAAAGCAGCGACGTAAAGCGGGCCTTTCATGTCCACACACCATGCTATTACCACCACCATTATTCCAGACACAATAATTCCCTATATTCATGGTTAAAATTCACGTGAGCAAAAAATGGAATTTAATAAACAAAAATTCATTTATAAAAAAGAAATATAAAATTCATAATGAATCACATTTTTTATAAGTTATAAACAATTTTCTTCTTGTCCTATTAATAAATCACTTCTAGCATGTTTCATAAAAATTAATAAAAACCTTAAACCCAATCAATCTGTCTTAAAATTTAATAACTTTTCAACTTTATCCCTATTTAATATATATACTTGTTAAGAAAATAGCAATTTATGTAAAATAAATTAATGCCAAAATTGCACATTCTTGTAAAAACATTAATGATGCCACAGCAAAAAACAATAAATGATAGAAGTTTTTAGTGGGCTTCTTGAAACACTGCTACTTAAACCACTACAAATTTCTACCTGTATGGGTTTTTTAAAAATTTGAAATTTAGTAGTATCATTGATAGTTATTTTGTAATGATAAGACCAGAATAAACTCTCGCTCCAACTTATACGAATACGACTAGAAGGGTATGACTCATTCATTTAATTCCCTACCGCATAGGCAACTGTAAGAAGCCTAACATTCCAACCCAACTTCCATTGAGTCAAATCTGTCTCAAGACTGAAAGCAAATGCAGTTGATAAGGATGCTGCCATGAGACTCATTAAAGCTGTGCTTGAGTAATAACATGGGTAACTCTTGCTCATCCTGGCCTGTGTCATTGCAACAACAACAAAAAGGTCAAATTTGTAGTACAAAACCAAGGTAAACAAATAGATAAATGAGAGAAAGAGATAAAAAAGGGTCAAATTTGCAGTACAAAACAAAGATAAGCATATAGATAAATGAGAGAGAGAGAGAGAGAGCACCTGAATGATAAGCCACAAAGCATAAGTACCACTGCTTCCTAGAGAACAAAGGACAGCTCCTACGAGAGGCTTAATACCAGAGGGAGCTAGTAGTGATACCACGTGTCCCTCACTATGATGCATGAAGCTGACGTGGAAGGAGCCTGTGTTTATTTTTGTGCCTTTGAGGAATGTTAGAATCATGGCCCCTCCTATTGCTATTACTGTTCCAATGATCTTGATATGTCCTGGTACTGTTCTTAAGTTTAATCTTTCCAAACTGTTCCCAAGTTTAAACGAATATATTTTAAAGAGTCCAAAACATTGAATATATACAAATAATCTTCAACTGTAGTACTTTGCAAAGACAATGATAATAAAAAAATAAACAAATAAAAATATAAGTTTTTAGGGAAAATTGGGGATAAATTTCCAATTGAGAAATTAATTAGAGAATGAGACCTCCTATTGAGCCTTTGTGAAAGTTTAGTTGCATATTGTGAAAGCTTAGTTGCATATTGTGGAAGCTCGCTTGGATATACAGAAAGTCAATTGCATAATGTAAAAGTTCAGTTACACCGAACGTGGAAGCTCAGTTGCATAATGTAAAAGGACAGTTACATAATTCTAAAGGTCACATTTCACAATTAATTTTTCAATGAAAACTTATTCCCAATTCTCCCAAGTTTTTATGAGGAAACAGAAATAATGCAATGGATAACTCACCGGAATGAGACGGCCATGAGATAGGTGATGGCTGGAGTAAGATTGGCCATGGCCGAAGCAAATGTTGCAGAAGTTAAAGCCAATGATTCCAAGTAAAAGTTTTGTGACAGTACTCCTCTACGTAATGATTACTTAATTAGTATCGTAATTAACATCAGTTAATTTTTTTCTCGCTAATAATACATAATCTGAATAATTATTTGTAGAAAGCATGAAATGGAAGTATTGATTGTCAATTATACATGGAAATAAACAAGAAGTCGGAATAAGTATTCAACGGTTTATAGAAACAGCCAATTAAATACGCAATCGTTTTGAACTCGAGTGGGAAAAAATAAAATAATATAGCCACATTTTTATTTGAAAAAAGTAAGAATAAGATTACTTTAAATCGTGGGTGACAGAGAAGCAATTAAAGGTGTAATTTGAGGTCTAGAAAATAGTCATACTACAAGGAAAGGTGGAGAAAGAGTCATGTATCGCTACCAGCATAGCGACATTTCTTTCCCCTTTTTGAGCAAAAGTATAGAGACATGTCAGTTATCAATTTCTTCTTATCCTTTTAACAAGTCACTTTCAACATTTTTACCAAAACTAAGATAGGCTTAAAACTGTCTGAAAATCCATAACGTTTCTAATTGAATCAGGATCCTATTGTGAGGTATTCGGGTACTCGACTAATAATCTTGACTAAATTTTTACGACTAAGATACCTTTTTTCTGGGATCTTTTTAAATAAGGTGGGATTCAAACCCAGTTCATTCATCTTGTTATCTAGCTACTTCATCACTAGAGCAAGTATTATAGGGTGGTTTTTAACTTTATCCTTACTAAACTCATCTTTTAAAAAGTTTAGAGTCGATTTTTAAAATTATAAAACCAAAATTATTAAATAAGAACAATATAAAAAGTGAAATATTATCTTATACAATGTCTTATGAAAAGGACTTTAAAAAATCTGTTTTACAAATATCTTATAAAAATTATGGGAGGGAGTACTGCCTTCTAACCATAAACACCAAAACATAATTATATTAACTTTTATGGCCTGAATAATTATTGATTTGATACATACCCGAACAGCCCACATAGAAATGCCTGGAACAGTATGCTCCAAGTCATCTTCGGCCTTTTATTCCTGCAAATAGATATTTACCATATATAAGTCAATTAACGGGAAAAAAAGTACAGCTCTTAGATTTTTTTTTTTATAGGATTTCATTGAACTAAAGTGGATTTAAATCGTTTTCTTGTAATGATTTTCAATAAACATCTCTACCACTACCACTTTATGTCTAGAAAATTATTTTTGCCCTTTCTTTTATTTAAAAGTCATGTTCATACGACCCTAGAGTATAAAAATAAAACCCATCAACCATGTAAGATTATACTAGTTGGGTTATTAATTTAAGATCCGATTAGAGAGTTAGTCTTGATAGTAGAAGACCCATTTCCCATGTTTATTAATTTTTTCTAAACTTACCCTTGAATTAATACGGATATATTTGTATGCTTGGACTTTTTTTTTGTAATTTTATTTCATCATACAGACAAATGTAATTGATTTCATCTTCTGAAATATTGTTTAATAATATATATAATTAAACATTGGAAGAGATAAATAAAGTAGACATAAAAAAAATGCTTCATGTACAGTTATACTCTAATAAGGGTATTTTAGAAAAAATATTTATTTATTATGATGAACTAACTTACCTTCATATTTCTCCGCTCATATTTATAGGGTAGAAAGAAAAATTTTTATTCTTTCATATTTATAAATTATACATTAAATTTTTATGTGAATATATAATTTTATCTTTCAGTTTAATATACGTTGACTTTACTTAGGTGTGAATATAATCAAATTAGTCAAAAGAGGTTGGGCATTAATTATTCAAGGAGTTTCAGTGTTAATGACAGACTCACAGCAGAGTACGAACATATAAATGTACCCAACACACTGCTTCAAGATAAAACACTGACATATAAACATTCGTAACACGTGTGTGAGTCAATGCGTGTAAAAGGAATGGATTAACCTTTCAAGAATGAGAGCGAGAGGAGCAATGAAAGCAGTGGCGAACATATATCGATAAGCAATGACGATCCGGAGGTTCATGCCGTCGTTGACGGCGAGTTTGTACAGCACATTGATGCCGGTGTATGTCATCTGAAGCACCACCATTAACATCGCCGGCTTCAACCCCTCAGCCACATTCCAAACATCTGCCATCTTCGTCGTCATTGATCGTTAACCGTCAGAACCACCACGAGCAGCGGCGCCACCCACCGTGTTGCAAATAGTTAGTATAGAGAGAGAGAGAGAGAGATGGAAGTAGGAACAGGATGTACGTAGTATTGATTGGTAACCTGTATTTATGGAGGAAAGGAATTAATATATGAAGAAGGGAAGTGTTGTTTTGTTTCTCGTGTCACGTTGAACTCATGGAATCCTACAATCATTTTGAACTTAGACTAATCTCTATTGTACAGAAAGTGTTAAGGTTAAAGCGCTTCTAACAAGTAAGTTTGTTAGTTATTGATTGTATTTATTGCAACACTTACATGAAGGGATGTGCTCTTATGATATTCTTCCACTCAGTTAATGTCTATTCTCATTTGTAGAATCTGTATAAAGGAACTAGTTACAGTGCTAAACCTGAAGCTTAACTCACCCTACTAATCTCATCTGCACCGTCCAGATCTGATTTGGATAGTTCAGATTTGATTTTATAAAAATCTATATTTTTTAAAAAAATTATTCCAATAGATGCAGAATAAAAAATAAAAACAATCTTTTAACTACTATTTTTTTTAAAATAATTTTTTACTTAAAAAATCATTATTTAAAAAAAAATTAAATTTGGGCAGTCCAAATCAAGATCTGGACAATCCAGATGAGATTAGTACAATAAGCTAAACTTTAGGCTTAACACTGTAACTGGTTTCTAGACAAATCTAACGTAAAATCAGGAGAAGGAAGTGTGTGTGTGTGTGTGTGTCTGTGTGTGTGTGTCTGTGAAAGGAAAAGAGGGATTCATTGATGACAATTTCCGAAGAAGAAGGGAGGTGGTCTCGCTAATAGCCACGTTACGTCTCATCCAGTGCTGCTTCTGGATTATTGAGGAGCGTTTGGTAGATTGGATTTCACTTCTTTCATTTCAATCTTCCTCTTTAAAATGATAGGAATCAAATAAAAAGATTACTCCCTCCAATCCATAATGCCCGTTGGTTTCTAGAAAAACCTTGCGACTTGAGTTTATGTAGCATTATAAGCAATTTATTCCAAATATATCCTCCTTTTCAATTTCGTAAATGATGGGATAGAGAGTACTCCCTCCCGGTTCATTTTCATATAGTGTAGTCCTTTTTTTATAATCAACAAGTTGTATTTATCTAAATGTTTAATGTGTTTTTTTTTATTTTAACTCCAATTAATCATATGTTTCTATCATCTCTTTTCTCCATTCATTTTCTTTAATCCTTTTTTCTTATCCATTGTCTCTCTTCTCACACTCATTCTCTATATAAATAAGCTATATATAAAAAAAATCATCTCTTACACATTTATTATTTTAATTAATTTTAACTAAAAGTTTACCTTATCGTGATTTGATAGTCATTGCATATAGAAAGGATTTGACTGAGTACTCTCCAAGCCATGCACATTTAGAAGAGTTTTTTAATCCATAATATAAATCACTTGAAATTAATTAAATTAGGGAGAATTGAGGAAAAGTTTATTATTCAAAAATTAATTGTAAAATGGAACCTTCCTCTAACATATAATTGAGCTTCCACAATATGCAACTGAACTTTCACGTTATGTACTACTGAGCTTTCACATATGCAACTGAGCTTCTACATGTGCAAATATAACTAAGTAGGTCCTATTCTCCAATGGAAGATTTTTTTCCAAATTTTCCCTTAACATTAACATGTGGCTCATTATTTTCTCTCTTCCAAAATCACATTTAATATCAATAAAGATGAAATATATTTTTTTTTTAATTTAAGACATATTTAATAAATTAACTATCATTTCTCAATTCTAATGAATTAGTTAAAGTGACTTATATTATGAACGTAAGTATATTTTTTAAATGTAAAATATTTATTGGCTGAAAAAAATGGAAACCACACCAATTTTTAGACAATTATTTATGATGCAACTAAATTTTCTTGGTTGTAGTGAATTATTTATGAAGTACTAGTTGATCAAAAAAGAATTATTTATGAAGTACTTGCTTATCAGGCCTATTTCTAAGATATAAAGAGAATTTTTTTTGTTCTATTTATAAATTAGATAATTAAATTTTTTATATGAATATATAATTTTATATTTTATTTATTATTTTGTACTCTTTATTCTGATAGCTGCGTACCAAAAAATTTTTTTTCTCTCTCTCAAATTTTAATGAGAGGTCTTAAGAGAAAATTACATTTAATGATGAGTTAAAGACTCAGACTGACTTGTCCATTCGGACTCCGAAGATGTGGTTTGTGCTACTTGTAATGGAGATATAGCAATAATAATAGAGAAAGCTACTCCCAAGATGTGACATTATATATACAACTTGTATTTGATAATGGAGGTAGCAGATTCAATGTTCTATCGTATCTTTACTCTGTTTTAATTAAATATTTATAGAGGCGTGAACAAACAAGAAAGAGAAAGAACCAAAGAACAAACAAGAAAGAGAAAGAACCAAAGACAACACATTAATAAAGCATTTATTGCAGCACAAAGTGGAAAACAAATACACGTATCATGGCTATTCAAGCATTTTGTTTTAAAATTTAAAAAAGAAAAAGAGGAAAAGTT
>QFDD01001837.1:0-27888 GCA_006871305.1 Vachellia collinsii | reverse complement strand
AAGCACCTTGGAGAGACCAAAACAACCACCATGAAGGGTGAAAGAAAGAAGAAGCAATCTAACTCTTTCGATGGATATGACACAAAAACTAAAATAGATTATTTAGTTGGAATATCAAATACCCTATCCATTGTGGCAATTTTAATTGCAACAGTAACATTTACAGCAGGATTTACATTGCCTGGGGGATTGATTCAGGAAGGAGAACATCAAGGCTCTCCTATATTAAATTATAATGCAGCTTTCATGACATTTGTTATAACAGACGCTCTCTCATTCGTTACCTCTACTTCAACTGTTCTTGCCATATTTTTAGCCTCAATTGTACCAAAAGAGAATTACGAGAGCAGGCAGGTGTACAGATCATTGCTGAGCAAGTGTGTGTATTCAACCTTGGTGGCATTGGGATTCATGGTCGTAGCTTTTGGGGCGGGAATGTATTCTGTCCTGGGTGTCTCCAAAGGTTTTGGTGTTCTTACCCTTTTGATTATATTCTCCTTTTTCATCATATTCATTATCCTGCTTCCGAGAGCCTACAAGTTCATGGGCAGTCTTAGGATTAGTGGTGCTAAAACATGCTTGTAACACCTTTCCTTGAAGTATTATTTCAATTGTAACTAATGTCTTGAAATATTCTGTGTAACAATGTGATGGATTTGCCGAACCTTCTAGCAGAGACACAACTCTTGGCTCTTTTGTCGGTGGGTCTGTGTACTCATTTCGTTGCCATGTGTACCTGTAGATCTGAGTGAGGGTTGTATTAATCTAGTGAAATAAAGATGGATCACGGGATAAGACATAATTAAAATTTAATTATATTAATTAGGTTATCGAGTAAGAATCTGAATAAGAATATTTCTCAGTTAGAATTAGGAGTTATTATCTTTTAATAGTCTCCAACCATCTCTTTTTTTTAAGTGAACAAAGTCTCCAACCATCATTTTTTTAGTGAACAAAGTCACCAACCAACTTTATTATCTTTTATTATAATTAGGAGTTGATTTAGATTTTTTATTATTTTGTAGTCGTCTTTCTGATGTTTAAGAGTTGATTTAGGCTTATTATTATTTTATATTCCAACGCTTCTGAATAAAAAAGGCTACGGTTGTCAGTGGTACCCACTTTAATGGTTGAATAATAATCTCTAGGCTTTTTTTTTTCCCAACAATAATTTCTAGGTTTAAAAGCAAGGAAATAAGGTAGAATCTGACATTTGGTTTTAATATATGGTTTGACTTCCTGGTTTTGCATTTTTGTCGGGTGTAATCTTCTTTTATTTCTCTTGCAAGGGTATGTGATGAATTGTTTTTAAAGAGACTCTGATAAAGTTCCTTGCATTGGGCTTTTTTCATTCAATTATTTTTTTATAACATTTTTTTCCTTCAATTCTAAATCAATATTTCATGTATCTAATAGTTAAAATGGAAAAATTACCCGATATAAAAAATAAAAATTAAAAATTAACCATAATACAAATATTAAAAAAAGTCAAATAATATGATTTAGATTGAAAAAAAAAATCAAAATATGGAATTATATTTTTTGGCCAAAAAATATGGAACTATACAAATTTTATTGTAGATAATATTCAACATAATAAAATTATGTTATTTGTGAACAAATATTTTTTTGTAAGATATTTTTTGACCTAAAAATTTTCGCTTTTAGTCATTATCTACCAATTAAACATAAAAAAATGCTTTTATTTTGTAAGGTAATTATTGAGTGTTATAATAGTGAGTTTTATTTACCCAACTTAAAACTTGCCCTTTTATTTTTTTTTCTTTTCTTTGCAATTTACATATCATTTTCACGTATATCTTCCTTCTCTCTTGACAATTAAACATGAGTACAATTAGAAAAGGGAAAAACCCCAAAAAAAACCTTTTGAATTTGGAAATCCCAAAAAAGCCACATGAATAAGCAAAATTGATAAATGAGGGAGAATGTATGAATCAATTTGTTCAAATGATTCCTTACACAGAGATAGTTCAAAATAGAACAAGTCTTATTTAAATAGATCAAAGCTCATTCCAATAGACTTGCCACATTTGCAAGTTTTCTTTAAGAATTGATTAGTTTATTTGAATGAAGTTTATCGGAATTGAAACTTCAACTTACCCATTTGTGTGTTTTGATGCCTATTCTTTTACACATTTTTAAACCGTATAATTTTTTATCATAAAAAAATAGGGGTCTACAATACCTATTAACAAAGGAGATATAAAAGTCAAATAATAAATGTTCCTAATTTTGCACACAGGTTAAATAATTGAAGTTGGCTAAATATTACCACTACATAAAATTATCTAAAAAAATTGTTCTTTACATAAATCAAAGTTATTATTTACATCTACCCAACTTGTTACTTTCATTATTAACATCAATTAGTACTCATATACTAACTCATGTATTTAAAATAAACTTCAGTTGAATTTTATTTTTAAACATTAAAAAAGTTAAATAAACTACTTTAGATTATATATTTTGAATATTTATGTGTATCATTAGATATTATATATATTTATGAGTTAGAAGAATTAGTTTAAAAAGTGATAAATATATTAATTTATTTAACTTTTTGAAAACTTTGATTCATATTAAGAATTTGAGGTAGTATGATATTTTGCTTTTTTTTTTTTTTGCCAAAAGGTAGTACAATATTTTGCTACAAACATAATGGATATGCATTAGTGGAAAAAAGCTGATCTTGGGTTCTACTCCTTCTAAGACCACATTTTCCCAAAAATAGAATCACGAGAGAGGATAAGCTTCAGCTTCTTCTTCTTCTTCTAAAAAATAGGGTATGTTGGTAATTGAGTATGAAAACTCCTGAAATTTTGGAATTCGTGTGAATTCATTGTTGAGATTTCTTCCATAGACTCTAATGATTCTACCCAATATTAGTAATTAAAAAAAGATTAACATGTCAGTCCACGCTAAATAATCTTTTATTTATATAAATACAAAATAATTAATATAATGCCATGGTTCACGTACGTGGGTAACTTGGAGGATGCTATAAAAATTAAAAAATAAATAATAATTTAAAAAAAGATTAAAATGTCAGCATTAAATTCAGAAAATAAAACATACTATCTATCCATGTTCTTTCATATAAGTGTCAAATAATTAATTTGTTGATATTAAGAAAATTAGTTATGTATTTATAATAAATATGTGATGATGTGACTAAAATATTTTCTCTAATCATATGCACTAAAACTACTCCTTATTGAAAATGTCTATGATATGTGCAAACGTGTAATCTATAAAAAAAATTTATAGGAAAAATTATAAATTTAGAAGATAAAGTAGATTATATTGAAATTTACTTATATTTAAAATAAAATAAATTTTATATTAAGAATATAGTACCCTTCCGTGACTAAGCCCTAGGATGCAGCAAAAAGTAAAGGATAAAAGTGCAAATTTAGAAAAGAAGTTATTAACCAGGAGCTCTCAATATAATTATCTTTTTAAGTTAAAAAATTTAGTAATGTCGTTAACCTTCTTTTTAACTTCGTTAATCAGATGGCTATATTTTAGAATATAGGGCTTTGTTTTATAGTCAAAACTACTCTTTTTAAAAGCTCAATATCATTATTATTTACAACTTCTCACATAAACTTTACTGTTCAAATTTCAAAATTCACTAGTACGATAATTTACAAGTCCTCCTCTAAAATTTTTAAATCATCCACAAGAGATTTATTATTCAACTATTATTAAAAACAAGAATAACATTTAAGCCTTTTTTTAATTAATTTTATTATCATTCACTTACCAACGTATTTTTGTCTTGGTCTTTCTATGCATTATTTTTTGTCCACTTAGCATATATTATTTAGGATTTTACATGCGAGAGCATTTTGATAATTGATCATATGAAAACCTTTTGACACTTTTAGATGTTGGGACTGCAATGTTAATTTTGCATTTGGCAAGGTTCAAAGGATCAATCACCAAATAAAACAATGAATCAAAGGTCAATAAATCAAATCGGAGTTAATTTAAAATAAAATAGGTGATGATTTAAAACTTATAGTTTAAACCAAATTTATAAAAATATTTCTATTTAATTATAAAAACATTTTAATAAAAATAATATTTAAAAATATCATATTAAACAGGAAAGGTAATAAACACGTACTTATATAATATACATCACAATAAATTTTATATGTAAAATGAATAAAGTGATGGGACATTCGTGCTCTCCTCTTTTCTCTTTCAAATTATATGTAAAATATAAAGAGAAAATTAATGTAAAATTTTAAATAAAAGAGTTAATATCAATAAAGTAAAATCTCATTGATAACTGAAGTAGTTATCATTAATAACTGTAATAGTTATTATTAATAATTTTTAAAGATTTTACTGATATTAATTTTTTTAATGTTTTACAGTAATTTTTTAAATATGGTCAAAGCAGTTACGGACAAAGCTTTGGGAAATGAAAAGGCAAGAAGTACTGGGGCTATGCCTACAAGTTACCTGCAACAAGTTATCTCAAGGCCTCAGGCTATTGTTAATGCAATGAGTTTCCTTTTCCACGTTCAATTTGAATACGAGTGATCTTTGCTCCATCTATTTGCCGTGCTGCTCAGTGCTTGTGGCAGGTGCTTGCTATATTTTCTAATCACTCTCTTGAACAAACATTATGGAAACCATATCTACTCTACCAAAACTTTTTCCGTCCATTTTTTATAAGGATTTTTCTGGAGTTCTTTCACTGTAAGTATTTGTTTTTCACGGTTCTTCCACTATTTTCCTTCCCTTCTTCCTCTACTTTCTTATTTCTCTTGTAAACTTTCTTTCTGAGTTTAGCTTGTTTTGGACAAGTGAAAAACGTGAACCGGATAACCCACCTACTTCAACGAGTTGGTCGGTTTAATTCCATGTTTCACTGGTTTATACAGGGTCACACCGGGTTAGATCTCTATCAAGTCTGACCATCAAACGGATTGAAATAGGGGTTGAGTCACTGATTTTTGAACTGACCCAACCTGTCTGGTTTTTCATACCATAGCATTTGGTGAGAATTTTTTGTATTGAGATTTCTATCATAGGCTCTATAATAATTCTCCCTAAAAATAATAATTAAACACTAAATGGTTTCATTCATAAATAAATAAAATTAACTGCCCTGGTTAACGTGGTTAAGTTGGAGGATGCACATGGTTTGTAAGCGTCAAATATGGGCAAAAATAATCGTCAAATATCAACAATTCCGTAGTAATGTCACTAATTCTTAAATTTAATCTAATCATATAGCTATATAAAAAATAAAGTGAAAACACATCGTATTAATAACTTAAATACATGTGGCTGAAAGAAAAACAATGCATAGGAAATATTAAATAAAAATACTAAGATGTTAATCTCTCTATTGGAGCACAATACAGGTTTTTTTGGTCAGACACGATAAACAGTAAAACAATTTTGTCAGATGCTACACTTTCAAAACTAATTAGCCAAATGTTATAGTCAAACTCGTTCTTCAGGTGAACGAATTCAAATTTATACTGAACTTGTTCACATGAAGAACGAATTCAGTGTCAGACACGTATCCCAAAGGCCCTATTTTAAAGAAGTCGTTCAGCAGCTGAAAGAGTTTGGCTGTCAGAGGCCAAACTCATTCAGCAGCTGAACGAGTTTGGCTGTCAGAGGCCAAACTCATTCAGCAGCTGAACGGGTTTGGCATGTCAGAGGCCAAACTTGTTCAGCAGCTGAACGGGTTTGACCTCTGACAGGCCAAACTTGTTCAGTAGTTGAACTGGTTTGACCTCTGACAGGCCAAACTCGTTCAAGTGTAATACCAAAAAAAATTAAAAAGAAATTTAAAAAATGAAAATGAAAATAAATTTATTAAAAAATTGATAATAAAACATATTAATTACTAATAATAATATAATGTACATTAATTATTTTAAAAATAAATAATAATGATGATTAATTTAAAATAATTAAAAGAGTATGTTAATTTTACATCAAAAGTTAAGGGGAAGAATCATTTTTTTATTTATCATGATTAAGGACAATGTGACGAAATAATGAAATTCAATAACCTTACAAACGCTTGAATAAGCTTTAATGTCGTCTTCCTTTGTCCTCTCTACCTGATAGTTGAAGATGAAATGATTAGATAAAAAATAAATAATAATTATCAATAATTAAAACAAATAATATGAAGAAAATAAATATTTAAAGAACGAGAGATGAAAAATCAATTGTAAGAAGAGATTCATTAACCTGACAAATAATGACTTTTGGTACCACATCTCGCTCCCCTTCTCATACGTTGTGGTCGTTGCTACATATTTGCTTCTTCCTCAGGTTGAACTATCTCACTGGGTTGTGAGGTTGCATTCAAATCAAACCAGGGAGAATCAACCAAAGAAACGGACTGTCTGGATGGAGTAAATTGTTCAGTTGAAGGCCCACCATGCTCATAAGTGGAACCATGGAACTGAGAAGAAAAGACATCCGGATTTTGAAGCAACGAAGTAAATGATGGGAAATTAGAAGGAGATAGTGAGCCTGAATGGAATGATGCAAAAGAGGATGACATGGTGTGAGGAACAAAAGAAGACGGAGTTGGAAAGGAAAAGGTGGAAGTTGCTGGTGTAGGCGTGTAATGTGGTTGACTTACATTTTGGTGCTCTTATCTTACTACATTTTCATGTTCAACTAATGGTTGAGTAGACAAGTAGCCACCACGACGCTTGCTCGGTCGGTCATGAGGAATTTGTGGGTGAAGCAATTCAACGGTCGGTGGAGCAGCTTGGGGGTTCAAGTTAAACCATTGCTCTCGCATTGCGACTAATATGTTGGGTTGGTCCCAAGCAACCCTGTCGCAAAATTCAATACATCTAGAGCAATCTGTTCGAGAATTAATCGAGAGTCGATACAATTGCTCTGCTATGTCAGCCTATAATATGTATAGCATTTGTTGTCACAATTTGTATGACATAAAATGATGTTAATCAAAAAAAGGGAAAAACTCATACCGCATAACCAGTAGCACCGCTTATTTGTTGGATCCATTGTCTTGTATGTTTCCAATACCATTGCATGTACTCCGATGTTCTATCATATTCACCATTTATCGAAGGAGTATGAACAATGGTATCCAGCCATCTTGCCCATGCGTCAATGAAATCTTTATACTCATCAGCCCAATTTGTACTTATCCTGCCACGTAACTGAATCGTATGGTAATTGCCCAATGAAACACGTGTAGCAGGAATTGGCTGTTCGTATCCAAATTTTCTTAACACGCGGTCGGGGTGATGCCATTCAATAATGTGGAAACATATAAGAGGTACAGAAGCAAGCCAAATTTCAGGGATTGCAAGGCAATATGCTGGAATGAGTTGGCTCACTTCAGGAGATTCATATGGCCTCCAAATTACCTCATCATCAGTCATTCTATCCAGATAACTCCTGTATTGGTGTAAATATGTGACAGATGGACGAGGACTTTGTCCCCCCCTTTTCCACCTATTGACAAAATGCGAAAGAAACATAAAGTTAGTATATATACAATATAAACATTAAGTGAAATAGCACATATTTATTGGTGATCTTGGCGTACCTAAAACCCAACAGAGGTAAAAGCGGGTATATGTCTAGATTAGGATTTGGATATGCAGGTGGTAGTGGTGCTAAACTAGGGAAGCGATCTCATGCCCACATATGTAACAAAGATAAACAGCCGCCGATGCCCTTCTCGGTTGGAGTGGTAGCATTGCATAATTCTCTGTACAAGTGAGCTAAAACTGTTGAACCCCAACTATATTTTTCAGCTTCTTGAAGATTACAAAGAAGTGGTAGGTACATTAAATATACCCTGTGTCCTGATCTATCTGGGAAGAGATAGCCGCCAATTAATCTATGCATGTATGCCTGAGTGAATCGTTGAATTTCTTCATCATCTGCATCCTCAGGCAAGTGATCAAAGTTTTCCTCCAATCAACTCATAAGCAGACGTTGACCCTACACTTTATCACTAGAGGGTCTAATCCCCAGTAACAGTTCACAAATATCAAGCCACTGATAGTCGGTTCGGCCAATGATAGGCATTCCTGCACAGGGAAGGCCTAATTGTTTGGCTACATCTTCTAATGTTATCGTCAGCTCTCCTCGTGTCGTATGGAATGTATGAGTTTTAGGATGCCACCTCTCAACAAGAGTCGAAACCAAGCTCCGATCGTAATCAAATTGCCCTATTCGGGCAACACCATAAAACCCAGATAATTTTAGATATTCAACAATTTGCTGGGGTGGTTCAATCAACCTATTACTGTGCATGACACGCCTTGTATGTAATATTCTCACAACCTGAAAATGAATGTTGGAAATATTAAATACGAAAGTATAAAAGAGTCATGATTAGATGATGTTGAAATCTACTTACATCATCATCCCATACGTGTTGTGAAATATGTTGTGGTTGTAAATACAATAGGGATCCGTCATCTGGCCCAGTGTTAATTACGTCTTCTTGATTCGGTTCCATTTCAATTAGGTCTGCATTATGAATGAAGAGTAACAAAAGTGTGCGTCAATAATAAAAAAATAACGTGTGGACAAGTCGAGCGGTTATATATAAAATTCTCAGAACAATATTTTATTACACAGTATCAATTTCACAGTTCAATGACCAAATGACACATTGTCTGGACAAGTCGAGCAGTTATAACCATATTGACGACATAGTCCACACTGGGTACGTCGGGCCGGGGTGGTCCAATCCATCTCGTTATGTATACGACTTGAGCGAGGACGACCTTTTACCCTAGCTATTGCGGGATTGGGTATTAAAGATGGAGAATTAAGCTGGGGCCAGTAAGTCTCATTTCCTATCGAATGAAATGCAGAACTATATGCCATCTACATTGTGTGTAACCTTAAAATAGGATCCAGATAATTAAAATGGTCAACGCCAACCCGTGCACAAGTAGCAACAACATGCATGCATGGGTGCTTTTCCGCTTGAAACTCTCCACAGTCACATTTGCGATCAATTAGGTTGACCTTGCAACATCGACGATATTGCTGAAATTGAACGTTGTATAGTTCAACAACCTCAAATGAGGTGGATATTCTATCGAACTCCTGAACAACACATGAAGACGCACATTGTTGCACTGTGTCCATCCATTTCATTAGTGTCTCAGAAAATACTTGACCACTTGCAATTTGTGTATGGATCTGTTTGGCGCTTTTAACAAAATATTTATTCACCCTATACATGGTCCCCCTCACCAAATCAATTATCGAAAGACTTCAAAGACCTTTGAAAACACCATTCATGCACTCTGCAAGGTTTGTTGTCATGTGGCCATAATGTCACTATCATACGCATGTGACCATTTCTCTCTTGAAATTGATCCAATCCATCTTGCTGCAGGGGCATGTTGCAAAGCTAGCTCCGATAACTGTTAGTCGACAACATGCCGCTCATAAGCATACCCTACAAATATTAATATCTTGTTAGAAATGAAAAACATACGAGTATGAAAGTGTGACCAATTTTGAAAAACATACCAATATTGACAAACTTCTCTTTCAACCAATTTAATCCATGTGCTTTGTGAAGGTTGGATGTCACATGGTGTAGGCAAAAGACGTGATGGGCATGTGGTGGTTGTAATCCCACTTGGGGATCATCAAGTGCGGCCAAAATTGAGCGATGCCTATATGAAATTATGCAAATGTCAGACCTATCTTTTATAACACAATATCGAACAAAGTATAAGAACCATGTCCAAGCCGCTCTTGTCTCCCCTTCAACTACAGCAAATGCAAGTGGCACGACATTTCAATCACCGTCCTGAGAGATGGCCATAAGTAGCATGCCCTTGTATTTTCCACATAGAAATGTTCCATCAACTTGTATAATAGGCTTTAGGTGTGGAAATGCATCTATACAAGGTTTGAAAGCCCAAAATACACGATGAAACATTTCAACCGGTTCACCATTTGGAAGCAGTTGAGATCACTCTTTATTTGAGAAATATACGCCTGAACCGGGCATGAAGTGTTGCACAGCAGCTAACCATCTTGGGAGTAAAGAATATGATCTCTCCCAGTTTCCAAACGCATTGGCAACGGCTAATTGTTTCGTGTGCCATGCCTTATAATACGACACAGTATAACCAAACATCGACTGCATCCTTTCGATGATTTGGGACACTTTCACATCTGGCTTATCAATCACCATTGCCACAATACAAGATGATATAACATCAGCATCCAACTTTGGATGGTCTTGAGTTAATGATGCACTCAAACACGAATGAGGCCCCGAGTATTTTGTGATATGCCAAAAGTGTCTTCCTTCATTCTTACAAGCCCTTACTCTCCAATTGCAATTGTCTCCATAATTAACACAACGGTATTCTTCATACTTCTTACATGCGTAATGCACCTTAAATGTGTGATGCATTCTAACAAAGTATAACTTCACTGCACGCCTGAGTACGTGAATACTGTTGAATGTCTTCCCGATGTACAACTCATCATTCTCATTGAACGTTATTCCTTTATCACGTTCGAAGTCACTAAACTCACGATCCATTGATGACTCATCATTAATTTGACACAAGAAAGCGGTTGTGAGCTCATTTTGCTCATTCACTCCATCATCATCATTCATCCCATCATCATCGTTTACGCCATCATCGTGTAAATGAGAATCGTATTCGTCGTCATCCTCGAATTAAACCATAGTGTCTTCTACTATATGAGAACATGGTTGTCCACTATTTTTCGTGGGAAATTCAAATGGGTTGATATTTTCTGTATGATTGGTAAACAACAATGATCCTTCTTCCGCAATATTAGCTTGATTACTACTTGATTGGACATCATGCTCAACGTTACCGCAAGTTAGTTGTAACTCAAGCTGCCCATCATCTGTATAATCACCTATTTCAGCATACAATTCAGCACAAAGTTAATTGAGTTGAAAATTGACGATTCACTTGCCACATTTGGAGGACATCTGAATCATCTTCTACATTGCATGCTTGGTACTATGGTGGATTCATACAGGTAGGATACCTGTAAACTAGATTTTTCACAAATTGATTCGGAGGAAGTTGTAGCTTTTGTCCAACAACTCTCTTCAGTCTATCCAAGAATATCGTTATCAACTTTCATTACTTTAACTCTATCGTACTCAAATGTTGCACTGGCAGGCCCGTTAATAATTCTTCCGTTTGCAAATATGCATACGAACTCCTTCTTATACCCCATTCTAATTGACAAATTTTACGGCTTACAAATCAAAATTTAAAATATAATTAAATCAAAATTTTATTTTTAAATCTAAATCAACTTACATTGAAATAGATACAAAATGTAAAATATAATTAAGCAAATACACTATAAATAAATAAAATTCATAAATTATTTTCCCTTATTGACAAAATTTAAAATTATTAAACAAAAATTTCTTTTACGCACTTAAATGATTTTCTCTTATTGATAAAATTTAAAATAAGTTGCGTAAAACAACCAAATTTGCGTTTATTATTGACATATTTTATTATTTTATTAAGGTACTTATTTTTCCTTAAATTAATATGTTCTAACTAACAACTTGTAAGTAATAATGAGATGTAAATCCACTAGAAATATCATAGTCCCATAAATCATATATGTCTTTATCTTTCAATCTAACAATTTTTCAACAACGAAAAAATAAAGCATCAAAACAATACAAAATAACAGCGATATTCATAAAAAAGAATTAATTACAATATCATACCTTTTTAAGTTGAACAAATTAGCTTCAAATAATTTTTCACTTTCTTCGACAACTTCAACGCACAAATAAAATGCTGCTCTCAATTAAGTGAAGAAGGAAAAACTCTCAACGAAAGAAGAAGGAACAAAAGAAGTGCAAAAGGAAGAGATGAACTGTGAAAATTTTCACTTGCTCCTTCGTTTATAAAGCATCTCACTTCCCTATTCATTCACATGCACTCCTCCTATTCGCTCTCACGCCTGCGTACTCATTTTCCCATTCCTACTCCTGCCTGCACACTCTCTCACCTACACGCTGCTCTCCATGTAGACTGCCACGCCCAGTCCCATCTCCCACTGCCCGCCCAGTCCCATCATCACTCTGGCTGTCGCACAGACTGCCACGACACTTATGTTCTGCAGGGTTAGGTGAAAAAGCAAGCAATATATGCTAAAGACGATGTGGTCAGACTGGTCCGTAGCTACCCCGACATTATAGTACAGGGTGTCAATCGTTTATGGGTGTCGCGTCATTGGATGTATGTCATCACTCCGAGGTGACTCAATAAAAGGGTTAGTCACATATGTTCAAAGAATTGTAATTAAGTGTAAAACATACGTTAGAAGTAATACCTCTTTAGGTAGATTGCGTTCCAGCTTCTAGGGATCGGTCATCCCTTTTTGTCACTTAACTGGTACGCTCCTTGGCCGACGACACCAGTTATCTGGTATGGGCCTTCGTACGTCGAGGCCAGTTTGCCCTCGTGTGGGTTTTGAGTGTTCTAAAAGATTTGTCTAAGCACCCAGTCCCCCACCCTGAATTGTCTGGCGGGTACGTTTTTGTTGTAATACCGTGCTACTTTCTGCTAGTGGAGAGCCATGGTAATCATCGCCTGCTCTCGTCTTTAATTGAGGAGATCCAACTGGTCGTGAAGAGCTTGATCGTTGGACTCTCGGTCTGTCCAGGCATATTGAAGCGAAGGGAGTCCCACCTCAACAAGAATCACATCTTTGGATCTGTAGACAAGAGAAAATGGGGTCTCGCTTGTCGCAGTTTGGGACGTAGTGCGGTAGACCCATAGCACGGAAGACAGCTCTTCCACCCATCTTCCTTTGGATTTGTTCAACTGTTTTTTTGGCGAGGCGACCAGAATTTTGTTGCTGGATTCGGCCTGTCCATTGAACTGAGGGTTCCTCAGTGTTGAGAAATGCAAAGTAATCCCCCAGTTGTGACAAAAGTCACCAAAGTATCTCCCGATGAACTGAGACCTGTTGTTGCAGACGATCTCTTTCGGAAGGCCAAATCTACAAATGATGTTTTTCCAAACGAACTCAACGACTTCTGGTTCTTGAATCTGGGCGTAAGCCACCGCTTCAACCCATTTAGTGAAGTAGTTGGTCTCGAACAGCATAAAGACTACCTTTTTGGGAGCCATGATAAGCCTTCCAACAATGTCCATCCCCCACTTCATGAAGGGCCACGCTGGTGCAGTTGCGTGGAGCAGCTCTGGGGGTTGATAGGCGACATTGCTAAAGCATTGGCATCTATCACAATGTTTAGCTGTATCCTGGGCATCCTTCTGCAATGTTGGCCAAAAGTACCCAGACCTGAGGACCTTTCGCGCTAGGCTTCACCCTCTGGAATGGTCTTCGCATTCCCCTTCGTGGATTTCCCTGAGGACGAATTTGGCCTTGTGAGGCCTGATACATCTGCTGGATAGCTGGGAATTGCAGGTGCACCACGGGGATTGACTCCACCTCACTGGTGGTGATACAATCTGAGGCCTGCAAGAGCGTCAACCTCCTGGTTGTCTTCAAGATTGACCTGGGTGACACAGAACTCTTTGAAGCTAGTCAAAAGGTCATTTGTATAGGCTGTGGTAGGCCTGCATTCGGGGATCTCTCGTCTAGTACGTCCCACCAAACTATCGCGCGACTAACTAGGAGTCGCTCCTGATCTCCAACTTGGTGGCACCGACCTCCTGAGCTAGCTGCAACCCTGCAATGAAGGCCTCGTACTCTGCCTCATTGTTGGTAGCTTTGAATTGACAGTGGACCGATTGTCACAGGACTAGTCCACTCAGGGATGTCAGCACAATCCCTAACCCTGTTCCTTTGAAATTGGAAGCGCCATTGACATGCAGTATCCACTCACCCTGGTTGGACCCTCGTCTACGTATGATGCTTCTTTGTCTGCTAGTGGCCGTAAGTCAGGCAAGAAGTCTGCTATGAAATTTGCCAGAGCCTGTGACTTGATGGCGGTCCGTGGGTGGTAAGTAATGTCAAACTCACTGAGCTCGACGGACCACTTGACCAGCCTGCTGGAGAGGTCAGGTTTATGGACAATACTTCGCAAGGGATAGAATGAGACGACCGTGATAGGATGTCACTGAAAGTATGGTCACAACTTTCGGGATGCTGACACTAGGGAGAGGACCAGCTTCTCCAACTGTAAGTATCGAGTCTCGGCGTCTAGTAGAGTCTTGCTAGTGTAGTACACTGATTGTTGCTTTCCTTGGTCTTCCCTCACCAAAACGGCGCTAACAGCTTTGCACGACGCTGACAGGTATAGGAACAGGGTTTCTTCGAGGGAAGGCTTCCTCAAAAGCGGAATGTTGGTCAAGTATTGCTTCAACCCTTGTAGTGCCATTTCACATTCTTCACTCCACTTGAAGGTTTTGTTCTTCCTGAGGGCATTGAAGAACAGGTGGCATTTCTTAGACGATCGTGAGATGAATCTGTTGAGGGCTGTTATTCACCCTGTCAGTCGTTGGACATCTCTGACTCAGGTCGATGAAGGGATGTCTAGGATCGCAACAATTTGGGTTGGGTGAGCTTCAATCCGACACTGGGAGACTAGGTAATCCAAGAACCTTCTAGACGCTCTGCCAAACGAGCTCTTCTCAGGATTGAGCTTCATATTGTACTTTCTGATTAGGGAGAAGGCCTGATCAAGGTGTTTCATGTGGTCTTCGGCTTTGAGGGATTTGATGAGCATGTCATCAATGTATACTTCCATCGTCTTGCCTAAATGGTCTGCAAACATGCTGTTTACCAGACGTTGATTCATAGCACCTGCTTTCTTTAAACCAAACGGTATCACTTTATAACAGTAGACGTCACGCTCAGTTATAAAGGCTATCTTCTCCTGATCTTCTGGATGCATCAAAATTTGGTTATATCCAGAAAAGGCATTAATGAAGGTCAAGAGCTAGTGGCTAGAGGTGATGTCGACTAAAGAATCAATATGAGGAAGAGGAAATGGGTCCTTCGGACTGCCTTGTTCATATTAGTGAAATCAATGCATACCCGATGTTTATTGCTCTTTTTTGGCACAACGACGATGTTGGCCAGCCAGTCGGGGTATTGCACCTCACGGACAGACCCAATATTAAGCAGCTTCTGGATTTCCTCATTGATGATCATGTTCCTTTCAGGGGTGAATCTTTTTCGTTTATGCTTAACTGGTCTATGGGTAGGATCGACGTTCAGCCTATGTGTCGTGAAGGTAGGGTCTATCCCCGTCATGTCTGCATAGGACCAGACAAATCAGTCAGTGTTATTAGAAAGAAAAGTTAGGATCTTACCTCGTAGAGCTGGAGATAGGCCCGATCCTAGTCGGATAGTATGACCGGGACGTTGGTCGTCCAGGGCGACGACTTCCAACTCCTTCTCGGTGGGCGAGTCTTTCACGTCCACCATCGTCGGCTGCTATATTTGCTATGCAGCTGCATCTTTGGGCATCTTCAGGGAGGCCAAGTAGCACTCTCGTGACACCTTTTGATCTCCGTCGATTTGGCGTATCCCCAAGGGTGTGTGAAATTTGATGACCTGGTGGAGGGTGGACGAAACTGCTTTCATCTGATGGATCCATAGTTGTCCCAGGAAAGCGTTGTAAGCCGATGGGCAGTGTATGACCTGGAACTTCACGGGGATGTTCAGTCCGGCTGTAAAGGTCAAGAGGGTTATTCCCCCACTATCCTGTCGGGAGCCCCATTGCCAGAGACTAAAACTGAAGGGGTCGGCATGATCTGGGATTCTACCCCCATTTCTTTGACAGCATTCACATAAACAATGTTGATAGAACTCCCTGGGTCCACCAGCACTCACTTTATGTCAAAGTTTCCCAGGAATACGGAGATGACCAGGGCATCATCATGGGGGTAGACCACACGAGAGATTTCCCCCTTTGAAAAGGTGATGGGCTTGTCGCTGGTGGGCGTATCAGACTTGTCCGTCGATTGGACGTTGGTTAGGGCTCGGGTGTGCCTCTTGGCTGCTAAGTAGTTGTACCCGCTTATCTCTGATCCTCTAGCGATGCTATTGACCGTTCTAGCATTCCGTGGGGGTCTTCAGGTGTCAGCTGGACACCAGTTGTATCCTTTCTTTCTCGGTTGTCTTCGGGGGCCATTTGACGTTATCCCCCATGTCCGCTAGGGCCTGCACGAGCTCTCCAGGGGACACGGCAAAGTTGTTTTCCTCAAGCCTTGGAGGCTACATCTTGTCGCTTGACGTCGCTGGCTTGTTTGAGCTTCGTCTGTTAGAGGTGCTGCTGGGATAGGGCTCTGTTCTCCACCCTTTATTAGATCGTCACGGGTTCCTGCTACTGTGGTCGCTGGGTTCATCCTGGTTGGAGTGGTGACATCAGTTGTTGACCTCATCCTCTTCCCACTTAATTTGAGCCCAGGCTTGGGCTAAGATATCTTCTATCATGTTGCAGGTGTACTTGGTGAGTTCCTTGTACAGGTCTGAGTCTGGCAATATGCCTTTCTTGAAGGCTGAGATCGTTGTCATCACGTCGCAGTTTGTGATGTTGACTTTTTTGCGGCTGAAACGTCCTAGGTAATCCCTAAGCATTTCCCCTTAGCGATGGACGATCTTGTATAGGTCGTTGGGTTCTTTACGCAGCTTTTGGAAGCTAGAGAACTGTTGGATTAAAGCGTCATTGAGGTCAGTGAAGGAGGTGATGGACTGAGAGGACAAAGAGGTAAACCACTCCATTGCAGGTCCGGACAAACTTGAATCGAAGCCTTTGCACATGCACACTTCCCTTAACTCCCTGGGGATGGCGATTGTATGCATGCACTGCCTGTAGTGCGCCATGTGTTCATCTAGATCTGTTGTCCCGTCATAGAGGTGTATGTGGGGGAGAGTGAATTTCTTTGGCATGTCGATCAAAGCAATCTCATCAGTAAAAGGTGAGTCAGCAAAGCTTTCAGGCTGACTCTTCCTCAATGGCATCGGTACCCCAAGGATCCTCTCTACGAGTGCCTCCAGCTCTTGGCCAAACTAGAGGCTCTTCCATTGGGTTGTTGTCATCTGCTATTGGTGGTTTGTCAGACCCGTCCTTGGTCTCCTCCATCGGCTGCATGGTGGCGTGTAACAAGCTTTTAAGGTTCCGTCCTCCAGCTGTATTCCTACGCCTTGGACCATCGGTAGGGTCATCGTGTCCTAACATTGGAACCCATTACGACAGGTGAGTCGGAAGTTCGCTGTAGACATGTCATTACCTTTGTCCGTGAATCTAGAGGGGTAGAGCCAGGAGGCAATCCCCACCGTCAGTCGTTCTCTGTTGTCTATGAGCTATGTGGTTGGGGCTGCCTAGGGGCTGTCTGGGCTTGAGTCAGCGCAACAAAGGTGGCGATTTGCTCCTTCAAAGCACCATTTTCGCCTTCCAAATATCGCAGCAGTTCCTGCTGCTTCGCATGTCTCTCTTCCTATGCAGTGACTTTCCTTGCTTGATCCTCGATCTATGGCGACTGCTTCTTGACCATCTCGACCTGCTCAAACAGGGGTCGTATCAGTCGTTTGTGCAGAGCGATGAGCAGAACTTTGCATCTTTCGTGTCATGGTTAGGGCTAAAAGCAAACGACGGATAACAAGTGAAAAAGAGTTAGTAGCCCTTTACGTTAGATACCACACTGTAAATTGGGGAGATACTACTGAGTCCCCACGGCCGATGCCAAAACGTTTGTGCAAGATTTGGGGGGTTATGAGTTAACAAGAAAGTTCAGGGGCATCAACAGTATGAATGAGAATTGAAGGGTGGTTTTTGATGCAAAGATAAAGGGAATATAATATAAAAAGCAGCTAAATGCGTGTTTATGATTAATGACTTGGAGTAGTGTACAGTGAGCAATTCTAAATACAGAAGGAGAGAGATTAGAGAGAGCAGAAGAAGAAGAAGAAGAAGATCGGTCTTTCAGAAGAGGCCCTAAGTCCTCCCTCGGTACAGATTAGCAAAATAAATAGATAAGGTCTTGATTTGCTAGTCGTTGGATGATTGCGGTGTTGCTCCGAGGATCTAGGCAAAGTGGGTGCTGAATCAGTGGATCGCAACTGCTTGGTCCGACATCTGCGGGGAACTTGAGACGGTCGAGGGCTAGCAGGTGGACGCTCATGTCGTTGGGAGCACGAGGTCGCTGGCTTTGGTCGTAGGTGTGGGGCTTCTTGTGATTCTTGGTCGCTGGCACCGTTACTGGGCTTTGCTCTAGACCGTCCATGTTAGTTGGGCTGAGGTTGAATTGAGCCCAAAGTCATTTTTTGGGTATACATCTCCTAATATCCCCGATTATGTATCTCCTTAATATCTTATATAATCTCTGATATTGGTTTATCTTGATATGATAATTCATGCCTATAAATATAAGGCATACTCTGGAGATAATGAAGTAAAGTTATTTTTCATTGCTCCCTACTTTCTCTCTTCCTCTATTTTCTTTCAAATTCATAACAGAACGAGACTCTATTAAAACTGAGTGGACTATGCAATTATCCATTTTTCAATCTTAGATCTGTAAATATATACATGTATGTAAGTTTCAATATCAATATCTTGAGACTGTATGCATACGTTTCATAAGTTCTAGTTTTCGTGGTTTCAAATATGATTGTTCCACTGTATATATATGCGGATACCCGTGCTTGAATCTGCGTGTGTGCATATATGTGTTTTGATGAATATGTTTATGGATTTGTAAATACACATGTTTTGGTGAATGTCTGTATGGATTTGTAAGTATGCATGTTTTTAATCGTTTTTAGCTTGTGGTTTTTCAAAAAATCTCACCGGAATCAAAGGTTTTTCACTGCCAGTAAAAGAAAGAAAAAATTTGGTCCTCGCCGGAAACTTTGGGTTGAGGATTGAAGATGATAGATTCTGTTTTTTGTGCATGATTTTGGAAAATTATTCTCAAATTTTCTTTATTTCGTTCCACCGGGAATTATGCCATCGAAAACACCTTTGCATGTCGTAAACCACCCGTACTGTGGCTGCCGGTAAACTACCCGCGTCGCCTAAGGAGATGAATATTTTTTTTAAAAAAAAAGGTCGCGGCTGGGGGAATCGAGTCACACAGGTGAGGCTGGTCAGGTAGGTTAACCCGGATCACCTATGACAACGCCAAAACAACATAACGATGATGTTTTGGACCAGAGTGAAATGCACAGTTTCGCTGATCATGGGCTAATAGGTTTGGGCCAATGTTTTGGGCGTCAGCTAAAAAAAAATTGAGCTCCCTTTTTTTAAATCATGAAAACTGGGTTACACGGCTTAGGCCTAAAAAAAACCCAAAAAGGGAAGGAAATGTGTCTGGGTCTATTTTTGGGCAGTTGAAAGAGTTGGCAAAAAAAAACTGTTGAAAGGAAAAAAAATGGGTGGACAAGCTTGGAGCGGTTGGAATGCTTCCCCAGGATACCCAAAACGGTGACGTTTTGGATAAGAGTGAAACACACAGTTTCACATATTGATCATGGGCCAGCATGTTTGGGCCACATGATTTTGGGCTTACGATAAAAAAAAATCTGTTTTAGTGACCCTCTTTTTGAAACATGTTTAGGCCGCCTTTTGGCCCAAACTTATTCAAAAGAAAAAAGGGCCCCTCTTTTGAAATTTTCTTTGGGCTCTATATGATTTTGGATTATGCATTTGGGCTCCATTTTGTTTTATTAATCAACATTTATTTTAGTCCTAAATATATATATATATATATATATTTGAGCCATATATCCAGAACATATACATGTAGAACTAAATATGATTTTCGCATATGCTATTTATTGAAGTTTAATTTCCTTCTTCATCACTTATCAATTATTTGAAATAAAGGAAATTTAATATTAAGATATGAGTGGGAGGTTTTAAAACTCTGAATCAAAATGTGTATATATGATTATTTCATTGCACTGTCTAATACTTGTGATTTTACATTTAATCATTGAATTGATTTTGGAAATTTTATATTGAGATAAATGCAAAGTTTTTTCAATTGAGCCACTTGTAGAATACTTCAGAAAATGCTTTGGGCTAAATTGTTTTGAGTTTATCTATTGAGTTTATTTATGTGTTTCCCATGAATAATTTAATTCATTAAATTTGTCGAATATTCTTATTTGATTGCAAAATTTTGCATCGTTTCAAATTAGTGAAATTGTTATTAAATTTTGCAATTATTTAATTGTTTGAATGCTGAAAACTTGCATTGAAGGTGAAATATGGAGGAATTAATTATGGGGTAATTACTATAAAGTCCCATGTACGAGAATTAATATAAAAAAGGTCCCAAGAAGTTGTCAATACGAGGCAACTTGAGTTGTCAATAGGACATTTCTAATATTAATTCTCTTATATGGGACTTTATAATAATTTTCCCATAAATTATTGTATGAATGCATAAAATAGTGAGAGAATTTAAATCAACCGATTAAACTCTCATCAAAGAATATGTATATTTAGGATTCAATTACATACAATTGATATTTGTGTTTAATATGCAATCTTGGGGAGTAGCTGTAGCTTCTTCTATGTTGCATATATATAAACCCACTTATTCTTCTGAACAATTTAAAAGAAAAGTATAACCATCAGAAGTTGATATCTTTCCAAATGCCCATTATAAATGGATGTCGTTGCTCCAATAAACTTTAAGTTTTTAGCGAGAATAACTCAACCATGTTTCATGCATCCAATTTTCTCTTATTTTAGTAAGATAAGGAGAGAAGTTTTAAGAAATATGTTGGCATAATTTCTTCCCTTCTCTTAGCTAAATAGAACGAGTTTTTCGTTGAAAATTCACGAATCCATCCAATTGGCTCAACTCTATTACCAGAAGTGAATATCTAATAGTGGATGCGACAACAACCATGGGCGTGGGCATAGTTGGAATTGTAGTGATTCTAATTCCCACTTGAAGTGAGGATAAAATTGATGAGAACCATAAAAAGGGCTAAGAGGAAGGTTGGCCTCTCGTATACAACAAAGGACATCGGAAGACAAATCGTCTGTTTGCCTATATAATTGGTTGCTTACTAATCAAGCCATCCATGCTAATTTCTCTCCCCTTATTGTGGAGTGTTTTTGAAAATACCTCTCCTAGCAGAAAACCTTTGGGTTGAGGACAACCCGCGATGAAAATAATGGGACCTAGCGAAAGATTTCTCCCTCTCCCTTGATGCTAAAAACCTGTTAGTTCGGTCAGGGCACTCAGAGCTGTGTCTCGAATATTATGCATTGAAGGGCAAAATATGGACATAATAAATAAATTGGATATGCATTGAAGGCTCCAGAAGAATCAATATTATATTACCTGAATGAGCAAAATCATGCATTGAAAATGCATTCTATTTTACCAAATCTACAAGAAACTTATTATGTTTCAAGATATCTATAGAAATGGATACCATATAGAAACAATAATTGAAAATAATTTAGAGTGTCTCACATTACAAATTCAATCTTTGGTAGAAAATATATATTATAAAATTTTCCTTAATTATTCGTTTAGCTTATACTATACATAAGCATAATTGAAAGCATATGACAGTAAACTAGAAGTTTACTAATTAATTTAATGTTTGGCATGAGATAATAAACTAGAAGTTAAGTAACACAAGCTAGTAGCTTGACGAGGTAAACTAGAAGTTTACTAATACATATAAGAGGTTAAATAATATAAGCTAGTAGCTTGACAAGATAAACTAGAAGTTTACTTATACAACCAGAAGTTAAATAACACAAGTGAGAAGCTAGACAAGGTAAACCATAAGTTTACTAATACAAATAAGAAGTTAAGAAACACAAGCCAAAAGCTTGATAGGGTAAACCAGAAGTTTATCAATGAATTCAATGTTTGGCATGACTGGTTAGACCATCCTGGTTCAATTATGATGCGAGAAATGATTGAGAATAAATGTGGACATACTCTGAAGTGTAAATAGGTACCACTATTTCTCATGTGCTGCATGTTCCAAGGGCAAATATATTATCAGGCTCTCATAAAGTTAAATACAATGTGAGCCTATCACATTCTTAAAGTTGATGTAGGATAATTGTGGGATGATAAACTCACATAGGGAACTATTTAGTTACCATATGGTTTTAATTGATGCATCAACTAAATTATCCAATGTTTATTTATTATCTTCTTGCAACCTGGAGTTTGGAAGATTCCTTACTCAACGAATATGGTTAAGAACACATAATCCTGATTATCCGATCAAAAAACTACATCTTGATGGTATTAGTGAATTTTCTTTACTAGCCTTAATAATTCATGTTCATAAGCAAAATGGACTAGTAGAATAATTGATTAAGTGGTTGCAACCTTTTACATGAGATATAATTTCCTATATTTTGCTTAGGGACTAGCCATTTTACATGCAGCATTGTTAATTTGCATGAGGCCAACCAATTATCGAAAGTTTTCCTCCTTGTAAAAGGTTTTTGATCAAGAACATAATATTTCCTACTTTTGGGTGTGTAGTATATGTGCATGTAAAACCACCACAACACACCAATAAATGAGTCCTTAAAGTAGGATGTAAATCTAAACTGGTTATGAATTTTACGACATGATTTGTCAAGTTTCATTTGATAAATTACTTTTCCTAGCATAAGGGGAGAAAATAGGCAGTTGGATAAATAGATGAGTTTGAATGAATTATTATTGGCTCTATTTGATCCTCATAAATGTGCACAGAAATTTTAAAAGATAATTGATTCACAAAATTTAGCTAATCAAATGCTCGAAGCATTTATTGACCCAAAGAGAGTGATAAAGTCACATATCCCAGCTGCTCAATGCTCTTATAAGAATCAATGTCCCAGAAGGACAATCTATTATAAATGAATCTAAAGCATGCCTGAAGTGTAAAAGACCCATCGATTTAAAACATTAAAATTCTCGCAAGACAAAAGGAGCTAAGAATATAGATGGTAAAGTCGAGGTTAATCATGAAAATTTACTTGCTCCAGAAGAGTCAACTCCTGAAGAGTTATTTTCTCCATAAGAGAATATTGTAGTCCCAAAAGAGACTCAAGTACCTGACGAATTTGAAAATGTTGAGATCTCAATAAATTATGGAATCTGATGGGATCGAAATAAAGTCAACGTTGATGACATTATTGGTTATAAAATAGCATATAATGTAATGAATGATGAGGATCATGAGCCAATATCCATTGTTGAGTACCAATAAAGAAAGGATTGGCCATATGGATGTAAGCTATTAATGTAGAATTACTGTCATTGAAACATGAAAAGTTTTAAGACCTGTAGTCCTTACACCGATAGATGTAAAGTCGATTGAATATATATGGGTATTTGTATGAAAGATAAATGGAAAAGGCAAAGTGATAAGATATATGGCATGTCTTATAACTTAGTGCTTTACACAAAGATTTGGTATAGGTTGAGAAGAGATACATTCACCAGCAGTGGATATGATTACTTTTCGTTATTTAATTAACCTAGTAATAAATAAAGGGCCTGACTTGTGCCTCATGGATGTCATGAATACACGTTCATATAGCACACTTGACAGTAACATTTATAGGAAAGTCCCTAAAGGACTCAAGATGTCAGAAGCATCAAATGCAAGTTCTCGAGAACAATATTAAATTTAGTTAGACAAATCTTTGCATGGCTTCAAGCAATCAATGCGCATTTTATTGAAAATATGTGTAAGTTTGCTATGATTGTTATATATGTTTCAATGACAGTAATTCTGCAATGATATGTTTCAATCAAAAATTGTATGTCTGGTTTATTTTTCTGCAATAATGTGTTAATAAAACTTAATGAGCATGAGCTATTATGCTTTCTTTTTTATTATGTTTAGGTTTATAAATTCGCATATAAAGAACAAGAGGTTTCACTCTTAGTGAAGCTTAGTCGCCGAAAGAAGGTGAACAACTATATCAGGAGTTTTTGTCCATGAATCCTGACAATTATAGATGATCTCTTTCTACTTAGCTTTTAGGTTGGGATGTATAAACTGCATAGTCTATCTATGAATCTTTTGCTTTTATGGCTTCTTTTGAAAACTTTGAGGGTTTGACTTAGCTGTTTTATATACGTGTTTTCACTCCAGACGCTATCTTTTTCTGCCCATGTTTTGAAACAATAATATTTGCCTTAAATGTTTCAATATCTAGAGCCTTAGCTTGAATAATGCTGTAGAAGAGTCAGAGACTCATAGATGTTGGCCTTCCTCTATTCTGTGCTGAGTGTGGGCCAATCAAACAGTAGTATCTTCTCTATGTTTCTTTTAAGTATGATTATGTGTTGCAAAAACTTTCTTGCTGTTATTTCTTTGTTTGGTTATGGTGTTGCAAATGTTGAAGAAATTTACAGCCAATGTGACCCTGGTTAGTAGGAATGTCTTTAGTTCTCCATTCATTTGTTCCTTCTTTGCAAAATTCTTCACTAACTTGCTTATGTGTAATGATATTTTTTGTGGTTTTTGCATTTAAATTTTATGAAGTTTAGGTTGTTAGTTGGTGTATTACCCTCTAATGCTTTCTTTAAGAATTTAATACATTTCATCTGTTGATTCATGATATCTTTTGAATCCATTTTGGCACTCTTCAATTTAGATTCTTTCCTTTTTAAGTGCAGTTAGTGAATAGTGTATTTTATAGTCCTTCGTTTCTTATTGTGTTGCGTGCATTGATAGATTAGTGATGTGCTGTATTTATATTCAAAAATAGGAAATCCTTGCTCATCCTTTATCTTTAGCTTTTCTGTTCTTTTTGGCTATGATTATCTTATTCTTTCATATATTATGATTTATGTTAAGTGGACGAAGGAGGATAAGTGGAACAATGAATTATTGTATTTTATTGTTTAATAATGATTAGATTGCTTTTCTTGATTTTGTTCTATTTCTCGTTATTCCTTTCTTTCATTACTCATGAGAGCTGGTAATGCGGGCCAACCCGTAGGGTGCGGGTTGGCCCGCCGCGGGTTGAACCCGCCGCGGGGCGGGCTCAAATACCCGCATCTATATGGGTTGGGATTTTCCCAACCCAGCCCGCTACGGCGGGTTGGCGGGCTAGCCCGCCAGCCCGTCACTTTTTTTTATTTTAATTTTTTAATTTTTTTTATATTTTTCTTACTCATAATATTTTTTCAACTTACACTTAAAATATTTTTTTATTTATTTCAATACCTCAAATGAAATATTTTTCCCCATAAATTTAATTAATAAAAATACATCACAACTTGAAAATAAAATATCTAATTCAAATTTTATATAATACAACTTAAAGATATATAATGCACTTTATAAGATTGGATTTAAACTAAATATAAACTAATCAAATGATTAATAGACATACAATATTAATTAGGTTTACATTATGATTAGATGTTATCCACATATCTTTTATAAAACAATTTTAATTTTTTTTTTTAAAAAAGGTTGGCGGGCTAACCCGCGGGTTGAGCACGCCGCGGGCCGAGCTCAAAATATCCGCTTATATATGGGTTGGGATTTTCCCAACCCAACCCGCCATGGGTTGGCGGCTCTACTCATGAGTATCGCCTACCTTTATGCGTCTACTCTTTGATTTTATGAAGTAGTTAGCCATAAATAAGGTCTATTTATGCTTTTTACTCTAATTTTTGAAGACTGTTTTTAAGGGAGATTAGTTTGTAAAGTAGTTAACCATAAATAAGTCAATATTTATGCTTGTTATTATATTTTTTGAAGATTGCTTAGCTATGGAAAAGTATATAGTTTATTGTTGCTAATTTGAACATTAAGTATTGCTTCATATATATTTTGTATGGGTTTTATATCTTGTAGTGTTTGTGATCTTTTTTTATTGATTGGCTAATTTGTATCTCAATTTGTTTCACACAGTGACAATCATACCCCTGCCACTTCCAGAACTGTTACACCAACGATTTATGAACTAAATAATAGTTTTAGATAGAGTAGCAATTTAGGAAATTTAACATTTGTAGAGACTATTTTTATCCATGTATTTATCTTTCAATATGATAACTTTTGTACTCTCTTTAATGAAATAGAATTATTGTGATGATTTAGAATTATGTGACTATTGTCATTTAATATATTATTAGTTCCCATGTAAAGTGTATTTTAATTTTAATTTAATTATTAATTGTTTTATTTTAATATTTATCAGAACAATGTGTATGTTTACATATATAAGTTTTAACAATTTTATTTAATTCAAAAAAATTATAACCATTATAACCTTAAACAATTTAATTTAAAAAATTATTTTAACATTGTTGCTGTTGGTGCATGCTTTCTCCATAAGAAATTAGAGCTAGGTTCCGATCAGTGTACTAACGACGACACTAAGCTCTTATGAGGATGGATATGAAGTTCCACATCGGTTGGAAAGGGGAATGAAGCACGTCTTATAAAGATATGGATACCTTTTTTCTCGTGGACTCGTTTTCTGAGTGGCTACTACTGCACACAAGAAAACAAAACTCTGCTTTTGGCTACAGCTACAAACAGGGATAATATCTATGAGGGAAGGTGTTGGGTTGTTACATATTGAGCAACCAAACCTCTTTGTTATTATAATGCATAATAATATATATTTCAAGTAAGAATACAATGTTTTACCTACTGATTACATTTATAATGCAAATGATAACATTGTAAATATATTTACCATTTAAATAATAACATTTACTACTATATTTAAAAAGTTTTTCATTTGGATGAATTTAACTAATTGGGTAAGAGTGTTGAAAATAATTAATTACACTTGTCAGTTTTTATAAGTAAAAATACAATGTTTTAATCATTGACTACATTTATAAAGCAAATGACAACATTTATAAATGTATTTACTATTTTAACAATTTCATCTACTACTACTTTTAACAAGTTTCATATTCGAGGAAATTTAACTAATTAGATAAGAGTATGGAAAATTGACTACACATTAAAAAGATGAAGGGAAATTTTATAAAATCACCAACATTTTAATATTTCAAATTGTTGTCTCTCCCCAATACGTATTTTAACAAATTCACATGACCTTTAGGAGTTTTGAAATTCAGATAACATGGTTTGGGGATTTTCCCAATAAATAAACAACATAAAGCCTAACCACATAACATAATTAATATCATATGCCATGTATCGGTGGTTAGGCCTAGAGGATACTATAAAAAATTTAAGTTAATGACTTGTATCAATCCTCAGTAATGTTTATACATGTAGCCCTTATAAAAATAATGCTTTGGAAAGGTTAACAATAACAATTAAAGGAGATTAAAACGTTAGTCCAGACTAATTAGTTACTTACAACTACAAAAAAATCCATATAATGCGCTGGATCCAGAGGCAAAGCAAGAGACACGGCATTAACAATTAAAATAAGTTCATGCTAGCAAAAGAAATAAAGAAAAAGGAAAAAAAAGGTAGGAAAGGAAAAGAGAAAAATCGTTTTAATTTATGCCAACAAGTGTAGCTTAAAGACGCAAGTTTTATTGTTACAACAAAAGAAAAGAAAGAAAGAAGAACACAAAGAAGATTGGCTGCTTTCTTTTTCTTTATTTCTTTTTTCGCCTTTTCTTTTCTTCAATTTTTACATAAGGAGTTGATATATATCGAGGGGCTTCATCGATCATATCGACAAAGCTACGTACAGCTACACACACACAATTTAATTTACAGCATTTATCACAGATGTAGAATGTGTGTGTGTTCGCGTCTTGGTTATGATGAGGTCATCTAAGTATACGTCAAACGATCTAACCAATGAATATATAATTATAGTACACATACATAACGAAAGCCATTGAAGCAACTAATTAAGCATGTGTGTGTGTGTGTGGGGGGGGGGGGGGGGGT
>QFDD01001836.1:0-21249 GCA_006871305.1 Vachellia collinsii | reverse complement strand
ACTCTATCGATGCACTAATTTGTGAAGGAATTCTATACCTAAGTGGCTAAATTTCGTCACTACTTTGCTATTTTTTTGTATTGAATCTCCTGATTCTCATTCCATCCTTCTAGATTGCGAGAATATTTAAATTCTTAATAAATTATATTGACCACTTAATTCATATTCTTTTTCCGATCAACTTAATTAAAAATATTTCTCAATGTAATTGCATCCATTATATCTAATCAACAATTGGATTTATATATACTATTAAAAAAGAAAAGAAAAGTTGTGACACTTTTTCTATCCTCAAAATTTGAGCAACAATATGAGACATCGACTAATTCTAATAATAAGTTATGCTTTTAAAATATTATATTTCCCAAATCCATTCATTTCATCATCTTAAAAGAATGACTTTATAAAACAGATATACTATTTATCTATGTCTTCCAAACATTGTTTCTCATCTTGAGAGTCTATATCAACTAAGTCAGAGAGTATTTTTGGTTTGTCAAATATCAAAGTGGATTTTTTTTTTTAAAAAAAAAGGCATAGTGAAGCTCGCTTCTGATCTCTACCTCTACCTCTATTATATATTGTATGAAGCAAAGTAAAAATGACAAGAAATTTAATGTGAAAACTTATAAGTACCTAAGTGGGATAGAGAACCTTATCTCAAAAGCTAATATTAAAGTGGGAGAACCAACTCACTTAAATACTCCATTAAATATCCCATTTTACTCAATGTGGGATTTGGTATCCCATACTACTAAGTCTCCATCAATTGGTCACTATAGAAAACCGACGTCTTGATAGCTGCACTCCACAACACTTCACTCACCTCCTACGTGTCAGAACCATGCATGGTAACTCTCTCTAGAGAGGTCGTAAACCTGACTCTAATACCAATTTATGGGTACTTAAATGGGATGAGAACCCTAACTCAAAAGCTAGCTATTAAGATAAGAAAATCAATTCACTTAAATACTCCATTGAGCATCCCATTCTATTCAATATGAAACTTAGTATTCCATACTACTAAATCTCCATTAAAAAAACCCTCTAATAACAAGGGAAAAAACCACGGGGACCATGTCAGAAAAATTTCACTATATCAAACCTCATTACAATGTTCTTAGGAGCAAACCTTTAAACAAAAAAGATAGGTATAGCTTGTAAACACTCCTACAATTACAATCAGATATGGTTTTTTTTGCATATATAGTGCCAAATGAATTAAAAAACTCAGCCCTTATTCATGGTGATTCCACAACTTGAGAGTGATATTACTCTTCCATTCTTCTTTTCCAAATACATGAAACTTGAGATTTACAAATATCAGCTCTTCACCTGCAAAAGAATCTCAAATTTGTTACTTATGAATCTGCCATTTCCTCTAGATAAAATTTTCCCCACTAATTATAGGGGAATAAGAGATTAAGTATCTAATCATTCTGTTTAACTAATTGATAACTCCAAAGAAATAACCTCATGCACACATTCACCTTTTATGGGAAACTTGTATATTATAGCTCAGTAACTAAAGGAAGCATCTTGATGCAGCATATATGAATGTTGATTACGGGGAAGGATGAAGAGGGTGACACCTGGACTTTATTGATCTCATTTGGCTTCAATCTTCTAAAAGCAAATTGGTGATTCTATCAGATTTGATGTACGCTGCAATAGCTTTGATGTACACAAATCTGCATATAATTTGTTGAGCCCAATTAATGAAGTTTCTTGCATTTGAAAACGGTAGAATTTAAAATAAGCACATGGAATCAGACTCACAAAATCAATAAATTTGATTTTTTTTTTGTCTGGAGTTAAAAATATGCAATTTTTCCAAGCTTGAACAGCCAGCAATATAATTTCCTTATCACATTATTCATCCAATTCTGAAATAGAGCAATAAACGAACATCAAGTTTTCTGTTCTTGAAAGTGGGCTTTCACCATAACAAGTATATACATGTATATTAAGGAGTTGTTTGTTTTGTTGCTTTGAAAATAACTTTTTGTTTCCAGACCAAAAAAAGAAAATAACTTTTTGTTTCTTAAAATAAAAAAAAAGCTTGTTTTGGTTATTAATTTTTGATTAAGTCTTTTCGTAGAACAAAGAATAAAAATATATTTTTTTTAAAAAAAACTCAAAACAACTTTAATACGTTTCATCAATTTTTTTCTATTTCGTTATTTTTCTAATTCTTCGTTTTACTTGCCACTGTGCTTCTCACTTTATCTCTTGTGCTTATCTATATCATTTCTCAGTCCTACGACTTTCCATTTGTCATTGCTTCCACTTTGGCCCTCACCTTCTCTCAGTTCTCTAAGTTGATTTTAAGAAATAAGAACAATCGTTTCAAACAAACTTTTTTTATGTTTTTTCTGTGTTTAAAATGCAATTTTTTAGAATAATTATCCGAACATATTTTTTCTTTCTTTTCAAAACTTAATTTTAAAAACGATTTTATAAAATTATTCTGAGAAAAAAACAGAAACAAACATGCCGTACATTTTTCATATTTCAACTGAATAAGAAAACTTACTTACAATGCAGTAACCATAACTCAAAGGATCAACCTGAACATAGCCATCTCGACCTGCAATTTTCATTGGTAACACAAAGTAGTTAGTGTTAAATTCATTAAAATAATCATAATAAGGGACACAACAAAACTATTATTGCAACACGAGATTAAAATATTTGTTGAAGAACTAGAATCCTTTCCTAATTGTCAGAGTTCCTTATTCTTTCTCCAACAACATTCAATGGATTTGAAGAAGCCTTGCCTTCATACGAAGGATCAAGCGTGTGCTGATATGAGTAAGCTCGGGTGTCTAACAAGTTCTCCTCTTGCTTCATCCCAAGTTGAATGCCTGCCAAGTTATAAAATAATTAGCACATCACAATTCCTTCAATTGCAAATAACCATTCCTAAAACTTTTGAAATTAAATTCAAAACATGAAATCATGATCACTCCGCAAGAAAATTATCGAAATTAACTAAAATAGCCTTAGGAACCATCAAATTTGGAGTGGGTTGGAGCAACCCTTTAGCCGTTCTATAATTTTCATGAAATAGAGCAAATAAAATCATCAAGTAAGTAATCCATTACCACTTTGACTGTTTTCAAAGTTTTATAATAACTTGTTTGAAATTCAAAGGTATAGCAAGTTAGTTAGTTGGGGATGCCATAGTAATAATCAGTTCTAAGTATAGTACCTTGTTTTCAAGATTCAATGAGCAGAGCATGCTCTGTATGTGTCCTTCTTTTCTTGGAAAAAAATGATTATCTGCAATCAAAAGTTAATTGGTAAGAGGAATCGAGCTTAACAACTTGGAAGCATTCTAATAATGAATTATTATATGGAGATCAAAACAACTAAAGTTGTATTTTTTTTTTTTTTTGCTTTAATGGCATAATAGTTACACATGAGCATACCTGTAGAAGTGTGAATGAAGAATTAGATTGAAAGCCCATTGATCCGTATATTTGGAATGTGAGCAATCTTTGGCCACTCTGCTCCTGTTTCTCTCTGACATCTTTCCTTTAAAAGTGGAATGAATTCCATATCTAGTGTTTGCAAATTGGTGAGGCGACACATTCCTTGTGGAAATGACTTCAAGTTTATACCACGACAAATGTTGATAAATCGGAGTGATTGAAGATCACATATCCATTTCGGCAAAGCCATGAGGTGATCACATGAAGTAAAATTGATTTTTTGGAGAGAATGTAGGCAACCAAGGTCTTGGCACTTTATGTTATAATCCTCATCAAGGCCGCGAACAGTGAATTCATCAAGTGTAGCAGATAGGTTTTGCATTTGACGAAAAGTTTTCTCTGGACTTGAACTTATCCCAATAGAAAGATGTTTAAGAGAGGAGAGATTTTGCATCCATTCCTCCGGTAATGCTTCTATGTCTGTCTCAAAAATGTGAAGAGACTTGAGCATGGAAAGAGATGCAACCACATCATGTGATGTTGACAGCTCAACTATGTTGCTCACATTTAATGTGTCAAGCAATGGCTTCGTGTTAGCATTAATTAATTTCAAACGGCTCTCAAGATTCGGAAAAGTAGGCATGCATCTTAGGTTTGGGCAACGGTCAATTACCAATGATGAAAGACGTGAGAACGGAGGCATTGAATAATGCCACTCATTATTATCACTTGTGTTCTGGACATTTCCCTCCCTGAGCCATCCCCTCAACCTTCCACAGTTGATAATTTGTAATTCCTCCAAAGATGGGAAGAAGTTAGTCGATGATGAGGAAGATCCTTTGTAGTATATGTACTCCAATTTATACATTATCCCTATGTGAAGAATCTTGAGGGAAACAAGTCCTTCTAATGCTACCAAGTATTGACAATTTTTTATGCCAAAGAACCTTAATTTAACAAGATTTTCACATGACAAAAGCCAATCGGAAAGGCATACCCCCGGGTACCATCTTATGGTCAATGCCTTCAGATTTTGATGAGGTTGAAGATTTTTCAATAATTGCATGGCATCACTATTTTTCATCTCTGGATTTGCTCCCCAATCTATGATTAAGGAAATGAGTTTTTTCTTTGCTCTCAAATTAACATCCTTGGACTCCTCCTCTACATCCCTCACTAAGTCAAGTTTCTGGATCATTAATTTACCTCTGAGATTAAGTTCTTTCAATTCACTCAATTTGGCCTTCTTTCTCTCCGTATCATCATTGTGCACCACGAAATTTGACAATCTTTGTAGACTAATCATCCTACCCAACCAACCGGCATCCCATCTTCAAAGGCCATGCAACCCATTATATCAAGTCGACGCAAGTTTATCAACTTTGTGATCATATCTCCAGAAAATTTTTGTTTTGGGCAAAAGTTTAATATCAACGTTTGCAAATTAACTAAGTTGCTTATACTTCTAGGCAAACAATTCAATTCCATACACCAAGAGAGATTGAGATACCTCAAATGGCACATTTTACCTATTGGTTTAGGCAAATCTTTCTCGTCATAGTGGAGCAAATCTACACTACGTAAGCGTTTGACTACATGTAATTCAGCTGGACTCCTTTTCCATCTTTTCTCTATGACAAGAAAGGTTCTCAATTTACCTGGATCTAAAATATTTAGTGAACTATAGGGGTCGTATGTTTTGAATGAAGCATGTATAGGGCAACTCACAACATTTTTTCTCCCCTCAACATACATGCAGTAATCGGAGCTAGCAATTTTTGCGGACAAGTCATGCATCAAATCATGCATTTTAAAATATTGTATTTCACCCAATTCATTGGTCTCAACATCTTGCAAGAATGACTTCATCAACAGAATATGAACGTAATTTTCACCAACATCTTCTGGACATTGTTTCTCATCTTCACTTTCAAGGAAGCCTTGTGCCATCCACAAATAAATCAATTCATCCTTTTCATATTTCCAATCTTTTGGATATAGAGAACAATAAGCAAAACACTGTTTTAATTCAACTGCCAAACTGTCATAACTCAACTTTAAAATTGGGATTATTGAATTACCTTTACATGCCTTCCAAAAGTCACCTTCCAAGATAGCTTCCCAGTCACTTTCTTGCGATTTTGATTGCAACAAACTTCCCATAACTCTTATTGCTAGCGGAACACCCCCACATTTTTCTGCAATTTTTTTGCCAATAGACTAAGCTTTTGGGTCACTATTTGATCTTGGCCAAATGCCAATCTTTTCAACAAAATCCAAGATTGATCATTTGTTAATCCTTCCAAAAGATATGGCCTTGTTACACCCATTTTATTGGCTATAACTTGATTACGAGTGGTCACCAAAATCTTACTACCCCCAGCCCCACACATCAAATATTTTTTCAAATCAAACCACCTTTCGCTATCCTCGTTCCACACATCATCAAGGACTAGCAAATATCTTGGCCATTCAAATTCTTTCTAAGCTCATCTTGAAGCAATTCTAACGGTTGATCGTCCAAATATCTTTGGCCATTCAAATTCTTTAATGGTTGGTCGTCCGTTTCCTTTTCGCTATCCTCCTTTTTGCTAAGCAATGATTTCAGTATGAGCTTAACAAGCTCTTTGACATCAAAGTCTTGAGAAACACACACCCAAATTCGCTTGTTAAAGAAACTCTTCACGTCAGCATCATTGTACACCAATTGAGCAAGAGCAGTTTTTCCCAAACCCCCAATTCCCACAATAGCAACCAAGGAAACATTTCGATCCCTATCATTATTATGATTCAACAATAGATCAATTATGTCCCTCTTGTTTCTCTCCCTCCCAACCATATCCTCCTGAAGCACAAAAGAACTAGTTTGCCTCCAGTGACTACTCTTTTCATGCTTCATTTGAATGACAACTCTTCGATCTAAGTTCAACTTAGACATAGTTTCAGCAACATCATTAAATTGCTTTCCAATCTCTCTAATCTTGCGGGCAATTTTGTAGCGAAAAACAACTGGGTTGGAGGTTGAGAAGAAGTCACGTACCTTTCCCGTTACCTTTCCGTTTGCATCCCTCTTGTGCAACAAATGTCGAGTTTGGATCTCCTCAAGCAGGTCATCTGCTTCGTAAAGCACTTGCTTGAGGTTCCTTATCCAGAGCTGTATGAGTTGGTCAGTTCCCTGCTTGTCGTCAGCATCGGCAAGCACAGCTTTGATTCCTTCAACCGTCTGCTTCAGCCTTTGGATCTCTGTCTCAACCCCATAAATGGAAGCAATCTCTTTGAAGGCGAATGAAGCCAACTTGTTGATAAGACTTGTAGCCACATCATAGGGGATTCCTTCGGCCATCCTAATTCCAGGTCACAAAGGGAGACTCTTCTGGTGTTTGATGATTTCATCTAGCAAAGATGAAAGTGAGATGTTCTAACTGCAAGTCATGGCGTATATAGAAGAAAAAAGGTCATGCTAATATGTAATAAGCCACAGAAGATTCGGCGTTGCTTCTTTAAAATACTGCACTGCATCCAGTTTTCACTGTACACGTGAAGACTCCATTGGGAGGGAAAAATGTTGAACAATTACATTAATCAGTGGCTAAGGGCAGCCAAAATAAAAAAATATCAAACGCAAATTAATAAAGTTATGCCCTTGTCAAAAAAGAACAAAGTTGCCGTTGCTGTCGCTTTCGCTCACGTGAAGTTGTCAAGTGGGGTTGAGTATTTTGATCAAAAAAAAGTGGGGGTGAGTACTGGAACCCACCACCTCAGAAAAAAAGAATGCAAATCCCCCTCCGTCTCCCAATTTAATGTGCGCCATACCTAATCATTCCCTTTGCATTTCTCCTTCGCACTCCTTATGCATTGTAACCTACTGTTACCTTTGATCCTATGTTTAGATTTAATTTATCTTTTAAATTTATTATTTTTCCTCCCAAATATCCTTATAATTTGCACTTGGTAAGAGAGTTTCCAACCAGAAATAATACTTCACAAGGCATGAGTCAAAAATTGTTTTTTTTAAAAGAAAGAAATGAGAAAGGTTGCTATTTTGATACTTGACGAGGCATCAATCGATAGTTGTTTTTTTTTTTAAAAAAAAAAAGAAATAAGAAAACCATGTCCAGCTAAAAGCAAGGCAAGAAAGATAGAACTTGAGAGGCTGAAAAAAAGAAATAGCTATTTCACTCAAGACAATCATGTAACCATAAAATATTATCCAAATTAATGACATTCTTTTTCAAAGCTCTATCCAATGACTGAGAGAGATTCGCCTCGTACAAACCTAACCTACAAACTATCCTGTAAGTATCATAACGGGATGCCCGTAGGCCATTTGATACTATTTCCCTAAAAAATCCACTAATTTGTTCACTACGCATTGCATTAAGAAAAGCTTCTGCCAGATTCAATAACGCAGTGGGGAATTTTCAATATAGAGCAGATCTTCATAAATAAATAGCATATCATTAATGCATCAAGTCCATCAATATTGCCTTCATTTCTGGTAGCTGAATGCAATCCAAAACAAGCGGAAAGGGAGGAAAGAAAAGAAAGAAAACATAGGATTAAGCTGCCTGCCTGAGATTAACATAAAACATAAATAAAAGTTCTTCATTTACCCCAAAAAAAAAAATGGAAGGAAAAGAAAGGAGGAAGAATTCACCGTCACTCTCAAATTTTGGGAATTCATGCATGCAAAGACTGATGACATAAACACGCATGAATGATTGTTCTGAATGTGATACAAATGGATAAGAGTGGCTTACCTAGGTCGGGAATTTCCACGTCAACAGATGCAAGAAAACCGAGCGAAAAGAGTTTACAAACTCATTAACTTCAGGAGGAAGGGGAGCAATGAACTTAGAATGAATGAATGCACAATCTGCACGTGTCAATAATCCATAGAGAGTTAAAAGAAGGAAGTAGACCAGGTCAACAACATAAGAACTAAATTAGGAATTTTCCATCTAGGATATACACCATCAAGGTAATTGTGGGGGAGAACAGGTTTCTGTGAAGCAGAAATCAACTCGATCACCTCTCGAAACCCACGGAGTTTCTTGTTCTCCTCCTCTGCTAATTTTTTGATGCTCCCTCTGCCAAGTAAATCGTTATCATTTCAAGAGAGGTTCCAAGGTCTTTCAGTAAGTTGATGGGATTAAATATTATCATCACCTCAAACAAATCATTATCCTCTGTTGACTTCATCAAAAACAAGACGGATAGCCAGAGCAGTATTACTCTTTCCAGGTACTAGCAAAGGAACAACATTGTGAAAGTTTACCAGCATCTACAGCCATCCCAAAAGCCAACGAACCCAATCCCAAAGTCAAGAAAGTCAGAAAAATAATTTGATTAGTTATATGAAGTGGGGCGTGGCAAACTTGAATATCACTTAAAAATCAAGACATTGTTACTTCACTCCACCTCCAGAATCAGCCGCACTTGTCTGTCACTGCGAATATCCACTGTGAGACAATGTTTCGAACCAAACATTTCGTTTCCCAAGGATAACAAATCGGATCGAACACTTAAACCGGTTAAAACAATAATTTAAGAATTAATGGATCAGGATTAACCTAAAATTAAATTAACCAATTGAAATAATAACATTTAAGTAATGATATTAAAAATTAAATTTAGTAGAAGCTGTGCCCCTTTCTCTTTCTCCCATCTGCGACATTTAATTTTTTGGACTACGTTCTAGAAGTTCTAGTACTCTACCGCCACTATCCCATCCCTTCAGTCTTTTACTATCGCTCACCTCTCATCTCCACACCCCTCTCTCTCACCTTCTCTAGGTTCAAAAAAACGCTTTTTTACGTTTTTTTTTAAATAAAGTTAGCACGTCGTAGTTTTAAAGCAAAAAGAGATAATAAAATATAATCTGATCAATCGAGGTTGATCGGTTCATATAGGTCAACTTGCTTCCCGATTCATCATTAATCCAGTCTAAATTATAGACCAATTCATCGTTTCGACCGGCCAATCCGGTATGAATTTTTGAACCATGCTTCCAATGACAATTTTTCTAAGGGAGTTGAGTAGAGCATCAGCAAAATTAAAAGAAAGTTTGAAGAACAAACTTAATTCAAAAGAATCTGCAGAAGTTATTATGACCATCTTTGCTTGTGTTTTTGCCACTCTTTTCACAACTCTTTATCCAATTTTAATCCGTGATTTAATCCTTTCAACAAAAACAGTATCATCAACGGTAGAGGTTGAAGAAGATTTATTCACTTAGCTTTAGACTCTTGTACCCTAGATAGATATGATACACCTGCCACATAGTGAGAAGAAAGCTCATCAGGGTCTCAAAATAAGTAACAGAGTTGTAGACTGTCTTTGCAAATAGCATGGCATTAGCTATCCATATCTAAACATTTGAGTAGTCCACACATATTGCCGGAATGAAGATGCAAACAATATCTGTCCAGGAGGCGAACAATATCTGTCCAGGAGACAAACAAGTCCTCAAACCCTAATATTAGAGGAAATAAAGCATTAAATGATTGATATATAGGTGGCATAAGTTGTTTATATTTTCAATCTAATTTCATTTTTAGGCATACATTCAACTTGTGTTAAAGAAAAAATGCAACAGAACTTAATCAAACCTTATGTGGCTAAGGTGGAACAAAATTTTCTATTTGGTTATTGGTCTTACTGACTCTGAAGGAAGAAAGGGAGATTAATATGGACTTCATTGTTTATTTCCTTCCAAAGTATCATCCTCTAACTGAAAAAGGAAGAGATCCTTCTATGCTCAGCATATCAGAGAAAAGTGTAAAAGAAAGACTGGCATAGTGGAAGATGATCAATACCGATGTTCAATAATCCTGCAACAGCCTATATATATCCAAGCTAATTCACACTTGTGTAGCAGGACAGCTTGAAATTGTGTAGCAAGTTTGCAAAACTAACTTGTACATACAATGAATCATGTTCGTACAGGTTTCAAGAGACATTTAAAAAATCAAAAAGTTGAGCGCTGCAGTTACATTGCTTAGACCAAGACATCAAAATAAACAGATGAAAACACTAATATCAACAGAGCCTGAGCCGTTGGAAATTTTATTCATCATAATTTTTATAAACCCACAAAGGGAAGCAAATAACTCCAAAACTACACTTACACAGTTGATTGTTTAATTGAACATTACCAGCAAAAACCTCAGCAAGTCCCAAAATCACTCAGTCATTGTGCTCTTACAACTTCCCTTAATAAGAATAGCTCTTTTCCGGACCATAAGAATTTTCAAGTACAAAAAGGACATTAAGAAACTTTACCATCATATATGCAAGCATTGAAATCAAAACCTTCACGAGCCATGGACGTCAGATATGTATGGCATGTCAAACGATACGAAGGCATCCCAATTCCCAGTTTATCTCATCCCAATTCTCAGTTCATCTCTAGGAAATAGGAGAAAATAGTACCTGCACCATATCCGTCAGGCCACTTTTTCGCCCGCTTTTCGTTTTACAAGCATCACTCTGGGGCAAAAGAACTCTATTGCCACCCTTGATGGATAAATGCATTTTGAATTTTGTCCACTACAGATAATTTCTTAAAAAAAAAACATTATCTCTGGCTAATCACCACGGAAAAATTAAATTGCCTATTGATAGCCTATTGCAACTCTGTGACAGCCTATTCCAACTTTTCGTAGGTAATAAGAAACAGAATTTCGTCGATAATCCATTTCCATCACCAACTCTATCGACGCACTGATTAGCAAAGGAATTCTACACTAAGTGGTCAAAATTCCGTCACTAATTTGCTAATCTTTTTTTTTTTTTTGGTATTGAATCTCTTGATTCTCATTCCATCATGTAGAGATTGCGCGGACATTTGTACTCTTGATAAATTATATGCACCACTCATTTCATATGCTTTCTTCAATCAACTTAATTAAGAATACTTCTCATTTACTTGCATCCATTAAAAAAGAAAAGTAAAGTTGCAACAATTTTTCCATCGTCAAAATTTGATCAACAATCTAAGACATCGACTAATCAATATATTAAGTAAAAGAATATTAATGAGTAACTGGCTTGCATGACTCCTCTCATAGAGTTACTGTTTATATGTCATTTCAATCAACATCAATAAATGGTTACCCTTGGGCTTAGAGAACCATCCTCTTTACAACTGTATTCTCCAATGGTTTCAAAATTTAAAATCCCTCCCTTTTGTTGTCATTTTTTCTCACTTATTGTCATCTTAGCCTACGGAGGTGCCTTTCCATCCCTTTTCAGAGTCTCATTCTCTCTCGTCTTTGTTGCTCCCTTTCCTACCGATCTTCTTCTCTTCAATATCTCATTTTCTCTCCTATTCTTTCATATCTGGGTTTGCCTTTCTTTATTGTCACTAGAAAACCTCCTTTGAAGAACTTAAATACTCCATAAAAGTGTCGGGTCACATAGTATTTTGATTTGGGTTTGCCTTTCTTCATAGTTGCTTGCTTCTTCGTTCATCTCCTTCGTCCTCTTTGATTTATGTGCGGATATGTTCAAATATTCTCCATTCTTCTGGTAAGATGTGTGCACACTCGATAGCAGGAAGTTTTTCGCATAAATAGTATTAGGGGTCTACGAATGCCCTTTCATTTGGCTTATTGCCGGAGGTGAGAGAAAATCAGTGGGTCGACACAATATTTGGGGGAGAACGACTTGAATGGGATCAAAGTTTTATGAGCGACTTATATAAATTTTTAAAAAGATTAGATAATAACGTTAATACATTGCAGATGCCCAAAAAAAAAAAAAAATAAGAAGATTCTTCAAGTACAATAAAGCAGCGGATACGCTGGTCACATTTTTCATGGCTCCAAAATAACTAACAGATGGTAATTCCTTCAATTTCAATTAAATATGATTAAAACTTTTGAATTTAAATTGTAATCATGGAATCAAGATCACGGAGTAGGAAAAGGATCAAAATTAACCAACATAGTAGAGGAGGAAGCATGAAATTTGGAGTAGGTTGAAGCAGCACATTTCAGTTTGTTCTATAACTTTTGTAAAAATAGAGCAAATACACGTAATCGTCAAGTGACCCATTACCACTTTGAATGTTTTCAAAGTTTTGTAATCCATCTCCGATTAAGTAGCAGTAGAGTACCTTGTTTTAGAGATTCAGTGAGCAAAGCCATGCTCTGTGAGGCCTTCTTCTCTTGAAAACAAAAATGGTCAGCTGGAATCAAACGTTAATAAGTAAGAGAAGTGTATAGCAGTTATATTTATATGTATAAAACAAGGTTTGTTTTAATGGCATAAAATACAGTCACTCATGAGTACGCCTTTTGATGTAACCGATGAAGAGTTGGATTCATTTTCAAATTGATCCATATATTTGGGATGTGCGAAATTTTCGCTACTCTGTTCCTGATTCTCTCTCGCATATTTCCTTTAATTGTGGAGCTTCAGCAGCCCAGTCGTACAGTTTGTGAATTCCTAAGGCAACAAAAGTCATTACACTGTGTTATGTCATCACTACATTATAAATTATATGGACCACTCATTTCATATATACTTCTTCGATCAACTTAATTATGATGAAAACTTCTCAATGTACTTGCATCCATTATATCTAATCAACAATTGAAGTTATATACACTATTAAAAAAGAAAACAAAAGTTCCAACAATTTTTCTATCCTCAGAATTTGAGCAACAATATGAGACATCAACTAATTGTAATAATAAGTCATGTATTTAAAATATTGTATTCCTCAAATCCATTCATCTCAGCATCTTGAAAGAATGACTTTATAAAACAGATATACTATTTACTAATATCTTTCGAGCATTGTTTCTCATCTTGAGAGTCTATATCAAAAAATTCAGAGAGTATTTTTGGTTTTTCATGGAAAATTTTTTTGCACAAAAAAAAGAAAAGAAAAGAAAAAGGTATAGTAAAGCATGCTTCTAATCTCCACCTCTATTCTTTATTGTATGAAACAAAAGTAAAAATGACACCAAATTTAACGTGAAAAACCCTCTAATAACGAGAGAAAAAACCACGGGACCAATTCCGAAAAATTCCACTATATCAAAGCTCGATACAATGTTCTTAGAAGTAAACATTCAAACAAAAAACGTTAAGTATAGCATGTAAACACTTCTAAAATTACAATCAAATGTGGATTGAAAATGTTTTTGCACCATATCAGACGCCGTTACAATGTTTTTGCATATATAGTGCCAAATGCATTAAAAAAACTCTGGCTTCATTTATGGTGATTCCACAACTTGAGAGTGATATTACTCTTCCATTCTTCTTTTCCAAATACATGAAACTTGATCTTTCCTTACAACTATCATCTATTCACCTGCAAAAGAATCTCAAATTTGTTACATATGAATTTGACCTTTCCTCTAAATTAAATTTTCCCCACTAATTATAGGTGAATAAGAGATTAAGTATCCAATCATTCTGTCTAACTAATTTATAACTGTAAGAATTTAGTGTATAAGTTTGTATGTATTGGGCCTACAAAAGATAAGGCCCACCTGATAAGGCCAACCAGTAAATACGTTTGCTCATTACGGGGACTTGATTAAATGTCTATATAAAGTCCCTCTCATACATTGTACAGAGACTTGATTTTTTGAATGGAATATTCATTTCTTTCCAATCAGATTTTATTCCTGGGTTAGCTCACAATAACTCCAAAGAAATAACCTCATGCACACATTAAGCTTCTATGGGAAGCTTGTATATTATAGCTCAGTGACTAAAGGAAGCATCTTGATGCAGCATATGAATATTGATAACTGGAAAGATGAAGGTGGTGAGACCTGGACTTTATTGATCTCATTTGGCTTCAATCTTCTGAAAGCAAATTGCATATTCTATCAGATTTGATTTTTTTTAATTGTCTGGAGTTAAAAATATGCAAGTTTTCCAAGTTTGAACAGCCAGCTAGGGGTGAGCAAAACAGAACCGAAACCGAACACCGAACCGAATGTATTTTCGGTTTTTCGGTTCGATTAATTCGGTTTTCGGTTGATTATTCGGTTTTTATTTTCGGTTAATCCGGTTTTCGGTGTTCGGTTCGGTTCGGTTATTTTAAAAAAAATTCGGTTAAAACCGAAAAACCGAACTATATATAAAATATATTTTTATTTAATAAATTATTAAATATTATTATATTTATATATTTAATTAACAGTAAATTAGTAAATATTATTATTATATATATGGCTTTTACACTGTCTAAATTATTATAACATATTTATAAATTATTATATTTGTAAATTATTAAATATTAGTATTTAGTAAATTATTAAATATTATAATAAATTATTTAATATTATATTTCGGTTAATTGAATAACCGAACCGAAATATTTCGGTTAATTCGATTTCGGTTATTTCGGTTAATCGGTTTCGGTTCGGTGATTATAATTTGCTCAATTCGGTTTTTCTGGTTTTTACCGAAAATCGAATGCTCTCTCCTATAGCCAGCGATATAATTTCCTTATCACACATTATTCATCCAATTCTGAAATTGAGCAATAAACGAAAATCAAGTTTTCTGTTCTTGAAAATAGGCTTTCATCATAATAAGTATATACATGTATATTACGGAGCTGCTTGTTTTTTAAAATAAAAAAAAGCTTGTTTTGGTTATTAATTTTTGATCAAGTGTTACGTAGAACAAAGAATAGAAATATATTTTTTTAAAAAAAAAACTCAAGACAACTTTTATACGTTTCATTGATTATTTTATTTTATTTTTTATTTTGTTATTTTTTTAATTCTTCACTTTACCTATGACTGCGCTCCTCACTTTATCTCTCATGCTTATCTATCCACTTTGGCTCTCACCTTCTCTCGGTTCTCTAAGTTGATTTTGAGATCAATCATTTCAAACAAATTTTTTTTATGTTTTTTTTGTGTTTTAAATGCAATTTTTTAGAACAATTATCCAAACATATTTTTTTATTTTTCCTTTTCCAAACATAATTTTAAAAACGATTTTATAAAATTATTCTGAAAACCCCAAAAAATAAAAACAAACAGAAACAAACATGCCTTGCATTTTTCATATTTCAACTGAATAAGAAAGCTTGCTTACAATGCAGTAACCATAACTCAAAGGATCAACCTGAACGTAGCCATCTTGACCTGCAATTTTCATTGGTAAGGCATAGTAGTTAGTGTTAAATTGATTATAATAATGATAATAAGGGACACAACAAAACTATAATTGCAACACAAGCTTCAAATATTTGTTGAAAAACTAGTATCCTTTCTTAATTGTCCGAGTTTCTAATTCTTTCTCCAACAACATTCAATAGATTCGAAGGAGCCTTGCCTTCATATGAAGGATCAAGCGTGTGCTGGTATGAGTAAGCTCGGGTGTCTAACAAGTTTTCCTCTTACTTCATCCCAAACTGAATACCTGCCAAGTTATAAAATAATTAACACGTCACAATTCCCTCAACTGCAAATAACTCTTCCTAAAACTTCTAAATTTAAATTCAAAACAAGAAATCATGATCACCGCACAAGAAAATGATCGAAATTAATTAAAGTAGCCTTAGGAACCGTCAAATTTGGAGTGGGTTGGAACAACCCTTTAGCCATTCTATACTTTTCATGAGAACAGAGCAAATAAAATCATCAAGTAAGTAATCCATTACCACTTTGAATGTTTTCAAAGTTTTATAATAACTTGTTTGAAATTTAAAGGGTGCACAAGTTAGTTAGTTAAGGACTTCTATAGTAATAGTCAGATTTAAGTGTAGTACCTTGTCTTGAAGATTCCGTGAGCAGAGCACGCTCTATATGGGTCCTTCTTCTCTTGGAAAAAATGATCATCTGCAATTAAAAGTTAATTAGTAAGAGGAATGGAGTTTAACAACTTGAAAGCATTCTAGCAATGAATTCTTATACGGAGATCAAAACAACTAGAGTAGTTTTTTTTTAATGACATAATAGTTACACATGAGTGTACCTCTAGATGCATGAATGAAGAGTTAGATTGAACGCCAATCAATCTGTATATTTGGGATGTGAGCAATCCTTGGCCACTCTGCTCCTGTTACTCTCTCACATCTTGCCTTTAAAAGTGGAATGAATTCCATATCTAGTGTTTGCAAATTGGTGAGGCGACACATTCCTTCTGGAAATGACTCCAAGTTTCTACAATTGCAAATCTTGATAAATTGGAGTGATTGAAGATCACAAATCCATTCCGGTAAAGCCACGAGGTGGTCACATGAATCAAAAGAGATTTTTCGGAGAGAACGTAGGCAACAAAGGTCTTGGCACTTTAAGTTATAATCCTCATCAAGGTTTTTAATAGCGAAATTTTCAAGTGTGGCAGATAGGTTTTGCATTTGACGAAACAGTTTCTCTGGACTTGAGCAGATCCAAATAGAAAGATGTTTAAGAGAGGAGAGATTTTGCATCCATTCCTCTGGTAATGCTTCCATGTCTAACCTGGAAATGTAAAGATACTTGAGCATGGAAAGAGATGCAACCACATCATGTGATGTTGACGGCTCAACTGTGTTGTTCACATTTAATGTGTCTACCAATGGCTTCGTGTTAGCATCAGTTAATGACAAATGGCTCACAAGATTCGGAAAAGTGGGCATGCAGCTTAGGTTTGGGCAACCGACAATTTTCAATGATGAAAGATGAGAGAACGGAGGTAGTGAATGATGCCACTCATTATTATCTATTGTGTTTTGGACATTTCCCTCCCTAAGCCATCCCCTCAAACTTCCACACTTATAAATCTTTAATTCTTTCAAAGATGGGAAGAAGTTAGTCGATGATGAGGAAGATCCTTTATAGTATATGTACTCCAATTTACCAAGGCTCAATATGACAAGAGTCTTGAGGGAAACAAGTCCTTCCAACGCTACCAAGTATAGACAATTTTGCATGCTAGAGAGATATAATTCAACAAGATTTTCACATGACGAAAGCCAATCGGAAAGGCATATCCCCGGGTAACATTGTATTGACAATTGCTTAAGATTTTGATGAGGTTGAAGATTTTCCAATAATTGCATGGCATTACTGTTCTTCATCTTTGGATCTTCTTCCCAATCTAGGTATAAGGAAATGAGTTTTTTCTTTGCTATCAAATTAACATCCTTGGACTCCTCCTCTACGTCCCTCACTAAATCAAGGTTTTGAATGATTAATCCACCTCTGAGGTTAAGTTCTTTCAATTCATTCAACTTGGCCTTCTTCCTCTCCTTATCATCATTGCCCACTACGAAATGTGACAATCTTTGCAGACTAGTCATCCTACCCAACCCAACAGGCATACCATCTTCAAAGGCCCCACAACATTCTATATCAAGTCGGCGCAAGTTTATCAACTTTGTGATCACATCTCCACAAAAATTTTCTACCGAAACCTTACTTAATATCAACGTTTGCAAGTTGACAAAGTTGCTTATAACTCTAGGCAAAAAGTTCAATTCAGTAGAACCAAAGAGATTGAGATACCTCAAATGGCTCAATTTACCTATTGATTTAGGCAAATCTTTCTTGTCATAGTACAACAAATCTAGACTACGTAAGCGTTTGACTACATGTAATTCAGCTGGATTCCTATCCCATCTATTCTCTGTGACAAGAAAGGTTCTCAATTTACCTGGATCCAACACATTTAGTGAACTATCGGGGTCGTATGTTTTGAATGAAGCATGTATAAGGCAACTCACAACATTTTGTCTTCCCTCAATGTACATGCAGTAATCGGAGCTAGCAATTGTTGCGGACAAGTCATGCATCAAATCATGCATTTTAAAATATTGTATTTCACCCAATTCGTCGGTCAGAACATCCTGCAAGAATGACTTCATGAATAGAATATTAATGTAATCTTCACCGACATCTTCTGGACATTGTTCCTCATCTTCACTTTCAAGGAAGCCTTGGGCCATCCACAAGTAAATCAATTCATCCTTTTTATATCGATGATCTTTTGGATATAAAGAGCAATAAGCAAAACAATGTTTTAGTTTATCAATTGCCAAACTGTCATAACTCAACTTTAAAATTGGCATGATTGAATTATTACCTTTACATACTTTCCAAAAGTCACCTTCCAAGATAGCTTCCCAGTCACTTTCCCGCGATTTTGACCGCAACAGAGTTCCCATAACTCTCAGTGCCAGCGGAACACCTGCACATTTTTCTGCAATTTTCTTGCCAATAGACTCAAGATTTTGGGTCACTAATTGATCGTGGCCAAATGCCAATCTTTTCATCAAAGTCCAAGATTGGGCCTTTGTTAATCCTTTCAAAAGATATGGCGTTTTTACACCCATTATGTTGGCCACCGTTTGATCACGAGTGGTCACTAAAATCTTACTACCTTGGGCACCACACATCAAATATTTTTGCAAATGTAACCACTTTTCCCCATCCTCATTCCACACATCGTCAAGGACTAGCAAGTATCTTTTCCCGTTCAAATTCTGTTCAAGTTTATTTTGAAGTAGCTCCAATTGTTGGTCATTTACATCATCGTCAGTTGATGATTCCAATATCTTTTTAACAAGTACTTTCACTTCAAACTCTTCAGAAACACACACCCACATTTGCTTATCGAAAAGTTCCTTGGCTTTAGCGTTATTGTAGACCAGTTGGGCAAGAGCAGTTTTGCCTAAACCACCTATTCCCACAATAGCAACCAAGGAAACACGTTCATTTTTGTTATTAGTGTTAAGCAACAGATCAATAACCTCCTCCTCGCTCTTCTCCCTTCCAACGATATTCTCTTCATGCTTAGAACTAGTTTCCCTCCAGTCACTACTCTTTTCATGCTTTATTGCAGTGACAACTCTTGGATCTAAGTTCAACTTAGACATAGTTTCAGCAACAGCATTAAATCGCTTCATAATCTCTCTAATCTCGCGGGCAATTTTGGAGCGAAAAACAATCGGGTTGGAGGTTGAGAAAAAGTCACTCACCTTTCCTTTTGCATCCCTCTTGTGCAGCAAATGTTGAGTTTGGATCTCGTCAAGCAAGTCGTCTGCTTCGTAAAACACTGGCTTGAGGTCCCGTATCCAGTTCTGGATGAGTGCACTAGTTTGCTGCTTGCCGTCAGCATCGGCAAGCACAGCTTTGATTCCTTCAACCATCTGCTTCAGCCTTTGGATCTCAGTGTCAACCCCATAAATGGAAGCAATCTCTCTGAAGGCCAATGAAGCCAACGTCTTGATGAGACTTGTAGCCAGACCGTAGGGGATATGTTCGGCCATCCTAATTCCAAGGCACAAAGGGAGACTCTAATGGTGTTTGATGATTTGATCTAGCAAAGATGAAAGTAGATGTTCTGACCGTAATTCATGGCGTATATAGAAGAAAAAAGGTCATGCTGATAAACCACATGAGATGACAACCCAACCAAACAGTCAACAACCAATCATTGAATTCATCCTTTGAAATCATATTAAATTTAACTTTAATTTAAAATTTAACCATAGTTTATTATTATTTAAGTATAAAATTATGGTTTAAATGTAACGTACTTTTATTAAGTGTAACTACCAGCTTTATAATAGAAAGACTTAAAGTACACTTTATCAATTTAAAAAACTAAGGGCCCGTTTGGATCGAAGAAAATGGCGGGATGGAAAAGGAAAATCATTATTTTCCAGTGGCGGCGGCTGTTTGGCGGTATATTTGAAATGGAAAATAGTTTACCGCGGTAACCCATTTTCATTGGCACGCGGGAACATGTGCTCCCACCAAAAATGGTGGGAACCCAAATTCAAGCGCAACATGAAAGAGGCAAAAGACACAGTTGCCCTTGATTGTAAACAAAAAATCCGTTCATCATCCTGTTGATCTTTAGTGACTGTGGCTTCATATAAACGAAGCAACGAGCTCATATCACTACGCAGAAAAGAAGTGGAGAGGGAAAGGCTGCTGATTTTCCAGGTTAGTGCTTTATTTGAAACTTCCTTCTGTGCATCTTCCCTCTACTCGTTGTGCTGCTGCAACCTTTTTTTGTCTGCGTTGTAACATCTGGTTAACCGTGTGAAAAGATATAGCAAGTGGTTTGACTAGATAGTTGATTGTTAATTTTTTGAGAAGCATTTAAATCTGATATAACCATAAGTGCCTACAAAGAGCTTATGGTCTGACGTTTGAAATGTATTTCATGGCTTTGACCATATGCAACTGATAGGTATCTAATTATGGTTAGTCACTTAATATACCTAGATAAGAAATAACATGTTGTGGTAGAGTACATTTGGAATGGCAATAGTTGATTATCATTGTATGTTACATATATATGTGTGTTGGCAAACTTTGTAGGCAATGGAGGAGGAAAATTTTGTTCAGGTAGTGGCTGGATGTGTAGCACTCGTTGTGGCAATAAGGAAATTGATTTTGACAATGTTTGTTACAATGGTTATAAGTGGCCGTAGATGCAGACAAATTCCATATAGCTCATTTAGATTAGATTTTCATGCGAAAAGAGCAAACCTAAGAGCAATGATATACAGTAGTGATAGAACTTGCTTCAACCAAATTAGGATGTATCGCGCCACATTTGATCGATTGTGTTATATGTTAGACACAATTGGTGGGCTGAAACCTACAAGGCATATGCTAGTGGATGAGCAAGTGGCAATGTTTTTGCATATTTTAGCTCATCATGTGAAAAACAGAGTAATACAATTTGAGTTTGGAAGATCTGGTGAAACAATAAGCAGATACTTTAAGGTTGTATTAAATGCAACTTTGAAATTGCAATCCCAGCTTCTGAAAACACCAGAACCAATTCCGGATGATTCAAATGATGAACGTTGGAAATGGTTTAA
>QFDD01001835.1:0-24237 GCA_006871305.1 Vachellia collinsii | reverse complement strand
TCGTCCTTCAATGAATAAAGTAATAGAGATGTTGGAAGCAAATGACATGGATGATCTTGAAATGCCTCCAAAACCATCTCTATATCCTAATGAGGCAGTCTTAGTAGATGCCACATCCAGCTCTGACGAAACAACATCCATTATTCCAGTACATTCTCATGATAGTCTATGAGAGGACACAAGTAATGGAAATTAACATCTTGCAATTGAGAGGACGTCAAACCTGGTTGTACCTATTGGAAGTTTTGAATTGATCATATTTGTATTTGATGGGAATATTTAGATAATATTGTGGTTTGGGTTTTTGTCTTAATAATAGTTTAGCATCTTGTTTTCATTATTAACAATCAATGATATGTGTGTGATATGTGCAAATTAAGGTCATTAATCTCTTGCTAGCTCAAAATCAACTGCTACTTCTTATCCTTAATATAAGAGACATTTGATTTTTTTTTTATGATAAATAACCTAATTAACTAATATATTTATTACCTTTTCAAACTAATTTATCTCACTTATAAACTGATATATAATATAATGATACACATAAATATTTCAAAATATATGTTATAATTAAATAATTTATTTAGCTTTTTAAATAGGGTTAATACAATTATTGATCCCTTAAATTTGCACTCATTATGTTTTGGTCCCTCAAATTTAATATCAATGGTTTTGGTCCCTCAAGTTTACATCTTAAGATAGCCTTGAAAGATCATCACTTTGAAATTTTATTCACAACAGATCATTAACAAAATTTTATTTACTTGGCATGATCTTTTACCTTGCTGTGGTCACTGAATTTTGAGTTAAATAATATCATTAGAAATGTATTAATTAAATTGACTAATTTGTAATTTTAAATAAAAATTTATAGTTATGACAAAATTAATAATGAAAATGGATGCTATATTATTAACGTACGTTCCACATCAAGGTAATAAAAGAACAGTGTTATCAAATAAAAAGAAATGAGCTAAACTTTAAAACTATCCTAGCTTTTGACCATTTTCAATGGCCAATAATTATTTCCCTTCACCCGTTGCTATCTCATCTAACAGACTACCACTACAAGAGTCTACAGAAATGGTGGATGTTGTTAGGCTAGCATTGGAACAGTTATCCATTAAAATCCTTTCATCAGGATATAGAAAAGGTTTTAGAGGCATTTCAAAACTTGAAACATCATCGACTTCTAACATCGATGTTACCTTATCTACTGAAGGGCGATCAACATGCTTCAATTGTATGCACCATAGTGCTATTACAAACATTTTCTTCACCAAATTCTTCTCTTCCTCACTTAAATTTTCCATTTCTATATCTTTCTCTTCATCCAATTGGTCATAAATCCACAATGGGGAGTAAACTTGGCTTGAATCTCCCGCATCTTGATTCAAATTCCTTCTTCTTCTTGCCATTTCCATCAAAAGCATCCTGAAACTATAAACATCGGCCTTCTAAGATACTCCCCTAATATTCTTATAGAACAACTCAGGACCCATGTTCTCTATTGTCCCTCTTGCTGCAGTAAAAGTGACAATACTGTCATCAATAGAATATAACCTTGCCAGTCTAAAATTTGAGATCTTTGGAGTGAATTCATCATCAAAAAAAATATTATGAGGCTTAATATCAAAGTGCAATATCTGCATGTCACAACCATGATGAAGGTAAGCAATCCCATGAGCTATTCCTAGAGATATCTCCCGTATACTCTCCAATGCTCAACTAGACATTTCCTTTATTAAAAATAACCTTATCCAAAAACCCGTTTGACATAAAATCATAAACAAGTGCATGCTTGGTTCCTTCTATACAAAACCCAACAAGATGCACCACATTGAAATGATGCATCCTACCAATTGTTGCAGCTTGGTTGATAAATTCTTGATCATTAGCTTTGGATTCACCCAACGTTTTGATGGCAACCTCAGGTCCACTCATTAGCTTCCCTTCATAAACAGTTCCAAAACCTCCTTGACCCAACTTAGTTTTAAAACCTTGGCTCATGATCTTTAATTCATTGTAGGAGTACTTATTGGAATGAAGTTTTGAACTCTTATGTAATCTTCGATGTTTTCGTATATTGATAAGTGTCTTTTGCAAAATATATATGAACATTCAAAATGAGAGCGAAAATGCCAGAATCGTTAAATATAATTTAGCACATTTATTTTTTTGAAGTAGGGCCTACACATTTTTTGCATATACATATGTAACAATGTTATCTTATATGTAACAGTCATGACATTTTTGTTTTCTGTTTGAATGGTCATAGGTATTTGTGGATCTCCAAAAAATATATAGTACTAAATTCATTTTGATGAAAGTTAATGAGTATTTTTCACCTTCACCAAATTTTAAAACGTCACACAAGATATATTAATTGAATCGTACTAAATATTACTTCAAGGCATGCATCACAAAAGTTACTCTACCCAAATAGAACAAATTGGGAATATCACATATATATATAATTATATATATAAACTCATTACAATTGCCTATTGAGTGTAGTTCAAATTAAAAATCGAAGAAAACAATAGCTGCTTCAAGTGTAGTTTTCCCAATTTTCTTCGATTTATATCAAATTACCCTTATTGATACTCCTTTAACAACAATAAAGTGAGATGGATGAAGTGAATTAAGAAAGATGATTAATATGTTGTAGAAAAAAATGTCAGTAGGTCATATTAACTAATTTAACTAACATCCTTAATTTAGTCAAATACTCAACTTAAGTAACTAAGTCCAATCACTTAAAACTTTATTTTCGTACCTGTAGAACCCATGAATCTTTAATATGTAAACAATCATCAACTTTTAAAGTTATGTATGGATAAATAATATAGAAAATCAATCATATGGATAAATATAAGAATTTAAAGTAGAAAGGAAGGTGACTTACTGAATGCAATTCCTACATGCAAAGTGATTCCCATGGGGCTATAACATTGCGGAAAATCCCGAGCGCATTGGAGGCTCAGAGTTTCACGGTTCAAAGAACAGAACCTGGAAATTGGACAACTATGATCAAATCAAGCTCGTTTCCACCACAATACCTTGAATCCTTTGGACATCTCTATGTGAATCTCAGCATATAATGATAGGTTGATTCAACCATTACCTACTCTGAATCCCAATCTAACGAAATGGTAATCTACGAGTGAAAAAGAAAAACCATCCCAGATAGGAAATAACTAATGACATGATGATAAGAATCCAATAATAGATAACTAATTAATGAAAAAACTAAGACCCAGCTACACTAAACCCAAATGAACTCATAGATCATGCAAAAAGCTGGAAGATGAACGACGAGACAATGAGAAGGGCGGATGCCGTCTTGACGAGGGGGGGATAAGAGAAGAAGCATTAGATGCTTTCTATGGAGCATTCTGGTCATTGTTTTGGCTTTGTAGTGGGGGTGAGTGTGCCTGTACGTCCAAGACCTTGACGACGAGTTTTTGGCCTCTATCACAGTGACCGAAAACACCACTGATGAAGAAGAACAAGCCGAGCTTGTCAAATGTAAAAACGGTGCCTCCCTTGTTGGAGAAGAATAGAGGATGTGAAGCCTTGTATTTATTGTAGTCTTCTTTGTTCACCTCTATCACCGGATCTTCCTCATACTTGAAATCTAAATCAAACACAAGATCAAAATTAAACCCAGAAAATGTATAGGACGACAAACTGAAACGGATTAGATCTGGATCAAAAATGAAAATGAAGAAGGAAGAAAATAGAGTTACGAAGGGTATCGTGATCTGTTATCAGAAGCTGACTTGTCCTAGTAATCCTCAGACTTGGGAATGATCCAGATCTTTTATGACTTTAAACTCTATACCGCTCACTGTCAATAAGCTATAGAAAAACACAACAAGCACACACACCAACCGGCACTTCAACATAATAGCAATTTTTTCTGGACTACTGGCTCTGATCTTTAGTCTATGTGATCTTTAGTCAAAGTTTGCCATGTCAACATACTGGGTCAAACTTTTCGAGTTGTTATTGTCACATCACTAGCTACGTTCGCAAACTGGTTAAACATTTTAACACTTACGGACAACGTTCATTAAATTAACAGCCACGACATTTTAAAGCCGTTTTTTGACTGATTAAGGACATTTTTGTACCTATATATTATTTATTGTGCTAACAGTTTTTTTCGCAAAAGATAAAAGATAATTTTGAACATTTACTCTTACTTTATTCATTGAAGGATGATATACAGGCTTTACTTGTATACACCATAGTGTAACTATGAACATTTTCTTTGCCAAGTTCTTTTCCTCTTCTTTCAAGTCCTCCATTTCTATATCTTTTTCTTCATCAAGTTGGTCATAAATACACATGGGAAAGTAAGGTTGGTGTGAGTGTTCAACACGTGGATTCAAATTCCGTCTTCGAATGGCCATTTCCATCAAAAGCATTCTAAAACTATAAACATCAGCCTTATAAAACACTTTCCCAATATTCTTATAGATTAATTCAGGAGCCATGCATCCTATTATCCCTCTCGCTGAAGTCAACATTACAATGTTATCATCAAGAGAGTATAATCTTGTGAGCCCAAAATTTGAAATTTTTGATTGAACTTGTCATTAAGTAGAATGTTGTGAGGCTTGATATCAAAATGCAATATCTACATGTCACAACTATGATAAAAATAATCAATTCCATAAGGTATTCCCAAAGATATCTCGTATGTTTTTTTGATTACTCAAAGTGGTACTTTCTTCTTTAGAAAATCCAACAACCTATTAGGCATAAATTCATAGACAAGAGTATGTTTTGTTCCTTCCACATAAAACCCCACAATGTGTAAAGATCAATGAGCCAATGGAGATGAACTTTTTTTTCCTTTTCAATTTTTCATGAGTTACATCAATCAGAGGATTGGACAATCTTATTAATTGGAAACGGGGGGTTTGAATCCTGAGATCATCATTAGAAAGACATCTCATTCTAGAACGTATAGAAGAAACCATTGGTTCTTGGATTCAGTTTGCCGAGATCAAATAAGTTGCCAAATGCACCAGTGAAGGTAAAGTATGAGAAGCTTGTGAGATTCTGCTTCATATGCAGTAGATTGGGCCACGACGATAGGTCATGCGACTACAAGGATGACGACGACCCCATGAACGAAGCTAGGAGGGCGTTTGATGCGAATATGTGTGCCCAACCTGTTAGAGGAATTTCTTTGGGCTCTTATGGCAGAAACTCCGGGAGCAATTCTACAAACTGGCGGGAGGAACATGTTGAACAAGGTCAATGCAAATGCACGTGGGAGGACGCTGTGGTTGGAGTTGGTCCGGAAAGTATGCAAGCTTCAGCTCCTCGGGGAAGATATTTGGTGAAAGAGGGCAGTTATGACTCTGCATCGCATTAATTGCTGAGAAGGCTCACGTGAGGAGTAAAGTGCCATGTTAAGGTGTGGGGCGGGACCCATTGCTAACAGGGGGAGCTGAGGAAAGAAGGGAAGTTATTAGCCTATCACTATGTAGAGATAGTGAACCCGTGAGGCCCATTGTTGAAAAGCCGTGTATGGGCTTGAAAGTTTTAGTTACTAGGAGGAAAATAAAATGATACATGCAGCCCAGCATGGGAGTGAGGCAACTTGGGATAATGGGGAAGGCTTGGATAAAGACATAGAGAAGACAATCGTGCCTTACGAATACTCGACAATGATAAGCTCTTTAGCTGAACATATAGGGAAGGTTAATTTGAAAAGAAGGGCAGAAAATAATTGGGTATCCCCGACTTCAAAGAGAAGGAAAGTTCATGAAAAAGACTCCCTTGGTTTACCTGGAATTAGGCGAGAAGCAGAGGAAAGCTTGGAAAAATTGGAGAGGAAGGGGGTTGTGGCTTTCAAAACAACTGCGGAAAATACAGCAGGTCCATCCTTTGCAGTAGTGGTCATAAATGAATCCTTCCAAGTTGACATGGAGGAGAGGATCACATTCGTTATGGGAAAAGGGGTGGAAAAGGTACGCAATATTAAGTACAGAAGTAATAGGACTAGGAAAGCTCTTTTTATGGGACCTGAAAAAGACAAGAAAGCTGAGGCTTATGGTGGCTTGCCGGAATCAGCCACCCAGGCGTCATGAGTTGTTTAGGGTGGAACTGTCAAGGATTGGTAACCACCTTGACAGTCTGAAACCTTAGGTTCTATTGTAGGATATTAAAGTCAAATCTTGTTTTTTTGTTTGAAATCAAAATGAAAATAGTAAAAGTGGAGAAAATTAGGCATAAGTTGGGATATGATTATAGCTCTTGTGTAGATCTGGTTGGGAGATTAGGTGGATTATCTCTATGGTGGAGAGATGGGGTTCAATTAAAGGTGGTGGTTCTGAGAAGGTTTATTATCCATGTTGATGAATTGTGTATTGATGGACTACACTATGGCTCAATGACTCTAGTTTATGGGCCGTAAGGACACATTAGGAAAATGAAATGGTAGGAGTATCTAAGAAGGTTAAGACCTTAGGGTAATATTCCTTGGGTTGTCCTTGGTGACTTTAATGATATATATCATGCTGATAAAGGAGAATTGATAGACCCCAGAGAGATTTACAAAGGTTTAGAGATTTCATGAATTATTGTGAGATGGTGGAAATTGAAGCCAAAGGGTGCAAATTTACATGGGTAAATAACAGGGAGAAGGCTGACTTCATTAGAGAAAAGCTTGATAGAGCTATTGCAAACAGTGCATGGAGGGAGAATTTTCCTAGGGGTTTATATCATGTTCTGGAGACTATTGGGTCATATCACTGCCCATTATGGATAGAGTTTGTACATAAGGAATCTATATCTCCAATAACCTTCAGGTTTCATATGCATTAGGTGAATCATCCACAACTGTTAGAGGTTATCAAAGAACACTGGAAGGGGGACTCAACAATTGGGCTAGTGGAGGAACTCACACTGAACCTGTCAGAGTTAGGGGAAATCCTAGCAGATTGGAGCAAAAAGGAGTTCAGAAACTGCATGACGATAATCAACAAATTGGTGAAGAAGGTTCAGGTATGTATGGAAGGAAACTGGACTAATGAAACTGCCCAGGAAGTTGTTGAGTTAAAAAAATAGATTAACGAGTTATGGGAACAAGAAGAGATGTATTGGGCACAGAAGTCAAGAATTTAGAGGCTGAAGTATGGGGACCAGAATTCAAAATTCTTCCATATGACCACCATCCAAAGAAGAAGCCGTAATAAAATTATGAGGGTGAAAAATAATATGAATGAATGGCTGGAGGAAGAAGATATGATTGGGCAATGTTTCTCTGAATTCTATACCAATTTATTTCTAAGTCCCAATCCAGAGACTTCACTAAGGCGTTATAGTGTCTTGTAAAGCAGATTACACAGGAAGATAATAGATTATTAATGAGGGAAGTCAGTGATGAGGAGGTTAAGAGAGCTACATGTGAATTAGGTGGTACCAAAGCTCCTGGCCCGGATGGATTTATTGGCCTTTTCTATCAAAAAGCATGGGATACAGTGGGCCCTTAGGTATGTTCTCTTGTCTGAAATTTTTTTCAAGAAGGGTTCCAATTAAATGCTGTTAACAATACAGATTTAGTGCTTATTCCAAAAATTGAGTGCCTAGAAACGCAACTTTGCTTATAAAATCTTTTCCAAAGTTATTGTGAATAGATTGAAAACGTTGTTGCATAAGATTATATCATAAAATTAGCGAGCTTTTGTCCCTGGTAGGCTCATTCAAAATAACATAATCACTGTGCATGAGTACTTCCATCATATGAAGCTGTGCAGGAAAGGACCTTGTGAAATGGCCCTTAAACTCGATATGAATAAGGCATATAATAGAAATGAATGTGATTTTCTATGTGTCATAATGTTAAAATTAGGTTTCAATAGAGATTGGGTGGAAAGAATATATTGTTGTCTCATCTCTGTCTCTTTTTCGATCATGATATCTAGAAAGAGAATCTCAAGTGTTAATCCCCAGCGTGGTCTAAGACAAGGCGACCCATTATCCCCTTATTTATTTATCATAGCTAGTAATGTGTTGCCAAGGATGATTGAGAAAGCTGAGCGTCAGAATATGATTAAGGGAATCAAAATAGCTTAACAGTGTCCTTCTTTAACCCACAGTTTATTTGCTGGTGACTTTTCGTACAAGCTGATATTAATGCCTATAGAAATCTGAGCTAGATTTTAGATGTGTATTATGTAGCTTTTGGGGAAAAAAATAAACATCAATAAATCATGTTTGTTCTTTTCCAGAAACATTCCTGATATAACAAAGGAAGAAATTGGTCAAATTTTTCAGATACCAGTTGCAGATATCCCAGGTAATTACCTAGGATTTCCAATCACATGGGGAAGATCAATGGTTCAAGTGCTGAATTTTGTGGTGGACAAAGTTAAAAAGAGAGCTCAAGGGTGGCAACAAAAGCTTCTCTTAGAGGTAGGCCAGGAGGTACTTCTCAAATATATGGCTAACTCAATCCTTGTTTACCCAATGTCCTGCTTTCTCTTTCCAAAATCTATTCTTAGGCATCTGGATTAGATTGTTATTGATTTTTGGTGGAAACACACTGCTAAAAAGAGGAAAATCCAAGTAACTAGGGATAAATTGAAAATGGATAAGCTTGAAGGGGGATTGGGCTTTAAAGATTTTGAGGCTTTCAATTTAGCTCCATTAGTAAAATTAGGATGGAGAATTCTTAATGAACCTAATCAGTTGTGGGTTAAAATTTTGAAGGCAAGGTACTTCCCTAAGAATGGCTTTCTAGAGGCTTAAAAAGGAGGTCAACCATCGTGGATTTGGGCAAGTATCGTTGAAGGGAGAAGGATTCTGGAAGGCAACATAATGGCAAACATTGGAAATGGAAGAAATACAAATGTATGGAAGGATCCTTGGCTAGCTAATATCCTGGGTGAGAAGTTATTTTCTCAATGTCTTGATGACTCTCTTAAGGGTGTTTGCAAAATTTTGAAATATATGCTATCGTTAATACCCAAACTGCACTTTCCAATAGAGAAGATGAATGGGTGTGGACTGGGGGAAAAAGGGTGTATACACTCAAAGAGGGATATAAATTAGCTAAGAATTGGAATGCTAGAGAGGCCCTATGTAATCTAGGAACCTCCTCTCATAGCTCTCACAAACTTTGGAAGGAAATCTGGAATTTAAAGGTACCTCACAAAATTAAACTGTTTATGTGGAGAATTTTATCCAATGCCTCCCAACCTTTGCCAATTTACAAAATAGGAAAGTATGTGCTCCAAAGGTGTGCCTTATTTGTAAATAAAAGTGTGAAACTTTGGAACACCTTATTTACTTTTGTCCTTGGGCTAAAAGAACCTGGTTTGGCAGTGTTTTCATTTATATTTGAGGAAGAATCTGATTTTAATATGAAGGATTGATTAAATTGCTGTCTAACAACCTTACAAATGTCACAGTGGCAAAAAGCTCTAGTCGCTATGACAATGTGGAAAATTTGGAAATTGAGAAATAATTTCATTTATGGAAAAGTGGAAACTGATGCTTTGTTTACCTTCTCCTAGGCAAACATCTTGATGCAAGAATTTTGGGAAGCTAGAGGTTGGTCAAGGATTAGCTCATTGCCGGATCACAATGATGATACTAATCTAGTGACTAAGTATGGATGAAGGAAACCTGTGGGCAATGATCTCAAAATCAATATGGATTGTGCTTATGATGCGAATGAAAGGAGAGCTTCCATAGTTTTTGTGCTCAGGGATGCTAACAGATGATTGGTGTATGGGAAGACAAATCTGGTGTAGGTAAACTCTGCTTTTGATGGTGAATGTGAAGCCATGTACCAAGCTGTCTGTTATGCTTGTGAGAATCAGTTGGAGGATACCATTTTTGAGTCTGATAGTATTAATCTCATTAGATGTTTTAATGATGGGACTTAGCCTCCTAATTGGAAAAGTGAAGTTACTATTGAGAATATCCTTTCTCTAAGGAATGTTATTTGGAATTATTTGTTTAAATGGATTCTTAGATAAGCAAATTTGGTTGTCGATTGGGTAGCCAAAGCTTTGCTTCGAGGGGTGTGCCCTATTAATTGGGTTTACAGCCCCCCAACAACTTCAGCAGGCTCTTTTGAAAGATTTAGATGGTGACTTATTGGATCCGGGCTGATTTTGTGATTGTTGTTTTGTTATGTACTATCATTTATGTTTTTCTTCGCATAGTTTGTATGAACATTTTCTCTTTCAATGAAGTTTCAATTGGCAAAAAAAGAAAAAAAATCTGCCATATCCCAACTAATGGTTTAAGCATACCAATGGCTGAAATGGATAATGTGTGACCAAGTAGAGCTTTGCTTTTGTTTTGTCGGTTAGCTCAACTCCTTGTTCAAAATTCTTTTATTGGAAAAAAAGAAAAAATTGGCGGGCTCATACATCAGAAAATTGGTAGGCTCTTATAGACACAAACAACCAAATGTCTCTCAATAATCACAAAATATGCTTATATGGCCCATGTTTTAAAAGTAATGGTGAAAACTAAAATGAGGACAAATTTAGAGGACTAAACACTGTATTAACCCTTTTAATGCAATTTAAAAAGTTAATATGTATACACTCCCTCCTTATCTTGTAGTGCATTCTACGTTATAAACAAAATCTTATATTTATAATCTGAAGTAACATATACAAAAATATTAATTTTTTTCATTTAATATGAACTCGAAATCTAATGGTACCTTCTGTTGGGAAAATAAATAACTAAATCAATCAATCAAATGTTACTTTTCGCAAGTATTTGCAACTTTGACACCGCTGCATTAGCCAATAATAAAACATGATATTAACTCAAAATTCATTGACCAAAGCTAGGTGTAAAAGTATGTACCAAGTATATAAACAAATTGTTAAATTTGATTTCAATTAATGACAGTTAAATCTAAAAAAATCTAAGAAAATCCGAACTCTTTTTTTCCCTTTTGCTAATCATATGTATATTTCCTCTAGAGGTAATTCTGTTGAGATAAAAGTAAATTCAAACTTTACTTCATCCCTTTATGAGGGGCTAACCACTTCTCCTAGTAAATTATGAGATTTTTAATTACAATTAATGCAAGCTTTTAAATTACAACTAAAAACTCAAATACTAGTAAATTTTTAAATCAACCAAAAAATAATAATTATTGTTATGTAATATGTTACTCCCTCCTGTGATCTTCTTGGCTTTGCTCTTGCCATAACAAAGGGGGTTGAATATCTTCACCAAGGTTGTGTTCATAGAATCCTTCATTTTGATATCAACCCTCATAATGTATTATCAAATGAAACTTTCACTCCTAAAATTTATGATTTCGGTCTCTAATTGTGTTCCAAAAATCAAAGTACGATGTCAGCGATAGCGGCAAGGGGAATAGAAGGATATATTGCACTTGAAGTTGTGTCTCGCAATTTCGGAAATGTGTCCTACAAGTAAGATATTTATAGTTACGAAATACTGCTTCTAGAAATGGTTGGTGGAAGGAAAAATGTCAACACAAATCAAGAAACTTTTCAAGTTCTATATCCAGAATTGATTTATAATTTGATTGAAGGAGGAGACATCACTATTTACATAGAAGATGAAGTTGACATTGAAATTGCTAAAAAAACTAGTTTGGTGCATTCAATGACATCCAATAAATCATTCATCCATGAAAACAGTGTTACAAATGCTGGCAGGAGAAGTAGATAAATTAAAAGTGCCTCCCACACCATTTGATTTTAGTGCTTCAATAACTACAATTACCATTGCTCCCGCAAGACATTTGAATTTAGAGTAGATGTGATTCATAGAATAAATAATAATATGTTGCCTTGCCATATATATATAGATCTTTTACCTTTATTGAGAATTTTTGTGAGATTTATGAATCCTTTTATTATTGATTTGCCAATGTATGCTTTCTGCTTAATGTTGTTTATATTTCACATACTTTATAACACTGTCAAATTAACGTAGTGGACAACAGGATGGGTAACTCGTGTTTATCCGAAGATTATACATCTAATATATTAGTGCTATCTAATTAAGATATGTATTATCTATAAGTTTTTATTCACTCTAAAAAAAAATTAGGAAAACTTGTCCAAATTGTGATTAACTTAAGCAATGATGCCATAAAATGATAAAAGATAATAAAAATTTTGGAATGTGGAACTGGAACAAACACAGACTTCGAGCATGTTTGATGAACAGTTTGAGAGGGATAAGGATACTCAATATATCCTTCCCTATTCTGATTCTAAATCATCTGCTAATGAAGAATTGAACCTTTACTCTATAGAACTGTTTACTCCGTCTGATGGAGTCTCTTATGAATATTTGGCTACAGTCACTTCCCAAACACCTTATATTCCTCAACCCAACATCAAAGTCCATATTCTTTTGGGAAGATATGAAAATCCAATTCTTGCTATTGGCTTTATTGATACTCATTCTTGCAAAATTGTTATGAAAACCCATATTCTTCCTCTTGAAGAATAGGTACCTTTTGACAAGCGATTCACCATAGCAAATGGGCAATCTTTCAAGGTTGACAAGATTTCAAGGAAAAAAGTTGGAATTCAATTCTTTCCAACTTGCATTCTGTGGATGAAAGTCTTGGCTAGTGATCTTCCACATAAAGACATTCTTATTGGGTTTGAAGCTTATTATCAAACTAAGAATGTCCAGATTCTACCCAATGGACTCTGATATAAACATTTCGTCAGTGCTTATACTGAGATCCCTAACCTATTGGAAATTCAACAAGTCCCTCTTGGGTATGAAGATATCAATTATCAATTTCTTCCATATTGTGCCGATAGTCATGCTCAGTTCAATCATCCTTTTTCACTATGGAAGAATCAAGATTTCTTCATTCATCTTCCTTTCAAGAAAAATGAAGACATAAATCCTACAAAGGCATCTCATCCAGACATGAAACCTGAAGATATCAAGCTAGCTAGAGAAGAATGTCAAGCTCTTCTATGACAAGTGCTCATTGAACCCACAAAGTCAGATTAGGTGTGTCAAGCCTTCTATGTTGAGAAAAGATTTGAAATTAAAAGGGGGAAAAAGAGATTAGTTATTGACTACAAGCCTCATAATGCCTTTCTTCAAGATGATAAATTTCCTCTTCCAAAGCCCAATACTCTTTCGGTATATCTCAAAAAGGCAAAAATTTTCTCAAAGTTTGATCTTAAAGCAGGTTTTTGGCAATTGGTTATACACCTTGCTGATAGGTATAAAACTGCGTTTTATATTCCAAATGCCCAATACTAATGGACCGTTATGCCATTTGGCCTTGAAGTTGCCCCATCACTGTTTCAAAAAGCCATGATTAGGATCTTTAAACCCATTCTACACATGGCCCTCATATATCCTTTTTTTTTCTGAAAATCCTCAATCCCATAGAGATGTATTGTCTCAATTCAATAATATCATTAGAAAATATGGGATTATGCTTTCAGCAGGCTAAAATTGGGGTAACCATAATCAAATTTATGGGAATGATTTCTGAAAATGGCCAGTATCAGCTAAGCCCTCATATTACAGCAGATCTTTACAAGTTTCCAAATGAAAATTTGTCCACCAAGCATATTTAGCAATTTCTTGGAATAATAAACTACCTCAAGGACTTTATTTCGAATGAGTCCAAATATACAAGCCAGCTATCCAAGCTTCTTAAAAAGGACCCTCTTGCGTAGGGAACAGAGCAAACCAGAGTAGTATAGTTATTGAAGAAAATTGCTTAGCATTTGCCAGTTTTAAAGATTCCGGATAAGGGTCTAGAATCATACAAACTGATGCTATTGATTATTATTGGGGTGTTGTCCTCATAGAAGAAGACAATGAGAAAAGACTATGAACATGCAAGTGGACAATTCAAAGAGTCTGAAAAGCATTATCATGCAACATACAAAGAGATTCTTACTGTTAAAAGAGAGATTGAAAAATTCAGTTTCCATCTCAGTCTTTATGAATTTGTTGTAGAAATGGAAAATACGTCATTTCTAAAGATGCTTAATCCTAAAGGAAAGGCATTGCCAGACAACCAATTGCACTAGAATACTATAGCTGATTTTCTCTCCAGACCTCAAAAATCCTCCATCAAAACCTTTGAAAATCCACATCCTCTTTACATTCTCAATATCTCTCATCTACCTATTAGAATGACTCTTAACATGGTTGCAACTATCTTCCCTCCAAGATTTCATCCTGATAATTATGTTGATGTTACCAACTATGTCCAAACAGTTCTATTTTATTGGCTTCATCTCCTCCTCCAAAGGACCCAGATCGATCCCCATCCAAGCTATTTTGAATTGGTTTATCCATATCTCACTGCTCTTATCATTAAGGGACCAATATCAGAAGAGTTGCTCTAGTACCTTTAGGCTCTTTCAGCTATCTATACTTGTGCTATTGCCTTCCCAGCCTTACCTATATATCAATATCTTTGTGACCTCAACAATGAAGAAACTTCTTTGACTACCCTCTTCAAAATGTTTGCTCCTCTTCCTTACTGGAGAGGAAGACTTTATAAAATTATACAGGAAAATAATGTTTGGACTGCCACTCCAGCAAAGCAAAAGAAATTTTTATGTATCTTTTCTCTTTACAGGGAGTATTATCAACCTCCTGGTGGGATGCTTATGACAATTAATAGGATTAATCTGTGGAAAACCTCACATCTCTGGCCCAAATATGAAAAACTCATGATAAAGAGAATAGGTGCATATTTGGTCAACCTTAATGAACCAGATGAAGATGATGTGGCTAAAGCTTATCCACAGGATTTCTCCAATTCCCAAGATGAAGAACCTGATGAAGTTCAAACTCCTCCTGGTCCCTTTACATTAGGGGAATTCCAGAGCAGCTTTCTCCAAGAAGGGATATCTTACTCACAAACTGTTATTGTAGGAGAATCACAGGATCATACCCAAGATGAAACTGGTTCACCAATGCAGATAAGCCAATAAGCCACCAGAGGTCTCCAGCTCATCTAGAAGACATACTCATCTGATGAAGAGTACAATGTTGTCCCATCTGAAGAATACAAAGATAGTGATGCAGACTACTCCTCATCCTGGAGAGACATGTTTGATCCAAACCCTATCTATGCCAATCTGAATTCTGACTAAGGATTCCACCTGCCGGACCCCCAAAATCCTCCAAGTCAAAAAGGCTACTCTAGCTTTTGTTTTAAGTCAGAACCTACTTCTAATTTGTCTTCTTATTCTTTTATAAGCCAAAAAGCCTATTGACTAGGTATTGTAAAGTCAAAAGGCCTACTATGTAAGTGTTGACATGTAAAAGTAGGAAGTTTGTCTTGTAGTAAGTCTCCAGGTCTATATAAACCCCTTCTGCCCACAGTTATTGGCAGAAGTGATATTGTAATCCTTCTTGTATAATATCAAGTGTGTTTCTCTATGAATTCTCTCTAAACTTCTTCCTTTCTTCTGGAAGCTTGAGCTCATTATATTTTTCTTTTGTTATCAAAGATTAAAAGTATGCTCTGCACTTTCCTCTTAGGAGGAACCTGTGCATCAGAAAATTAAATATAATCATGATCCCAGGGTCAGTATTATGCTATTCTTGATTTTCTTGGTTCTTTGGTTTTAAGTCTAAAAGATCAAAAGACCTAACGAGGCCTCTTTTGATAGTGTATGATGGCCTTATGTAGTTGAGATATTTAGGCTTGGAACTTAGAAGAGCTAGATTGTCTTGCATAGTCCAAAATGTATTCTCTTCTTTACAGGAATAAGCCCTTATCATTTGATCCTACATATCCTTGAGACCAGGGAGATTTATTATAATTCTGTTTACATTGATGTTTGAAAAATGCGTTAACACAAACCGAAATAAAGTTCTTCTAACATATAATATATATTTCTCTCTTAAAATAAAAATCACGTTGGGAGTATAAAACTATAACAAAAAGACTTAATAATAAGTTAAGAGTATAAACATGTTATTTCTTACATTAGAACTTATCATTACATGTTTTTAAGTTATTACTTACCTTTTAGTTAATTAAAATGTTTAGAGTAATTCCTGCTTGAAACGCATGAGGTCTAGCGCCACTACCGTGATTCCTTGTTTCTGATCATTAGATGATATGATATGATGATTATTAGATTTTATGATATGGTAAGTAAATAGACATGCGTGTTCATATATTATTAGTAAAACTCATTTTTAATTTTTTTTGCGTACAAAATAGAAGCATGCCTAGCTAATTATATTTTCGTTGATATTGGTTGAAACTTGAAATTTTCTCTTATAGAAAACTGTGTTTGGTGGGCGTACTATGATTAGTAGCAAATTTACAGAAACTATCAACAACAAAATATAGATATTTTAGATGAAATAATCAAAATTACTCCCTTGTGTCTTTTTATAAACAACAATTACCTAAATCATACAAAATGAACTAAATGTTAAAATTAGTTAAAAGCTATGTAAGGTATACAACATTTTTCCAAACATATCCTTATTTGTGAAGATTATAAGTGAGAAAGAAGATGAGAGGAACACAATTAAATGAAAAAATGCATTAAATTTTTAGACAAAGTAAAATTGTTTATGAATAGGACTGTTAATTTAATTATAATTGATTTGATGAGAATTCGATTAGTGATGATTTGATCATTTTAATGGCTGGTCTAATTTTTTTACATCTCACTTTGATAGGAGGAGGTAAAAGTGAGACAAAGAAATGCATAATTTAACAAGCCTATCGCTTCCTAGGTCTCATTGAATTATAGAGTTAAACAATAATAATTCAAATCAGCTCAAGGGTCCATCCACTCGAATCAGATTAAATTTTTTTTTTTTTGCCAGAATCAAGAGTAAAAATTTAAATATACATAGTTTAGTTAAAAATGATAGATGAATTTTTTATTTACCTGCTGGTATTTCCTTATTACCTGGTTGTGATGTTAGAATGTTGAGTCAATATGAGGTTTTATTATATTCTTGGGCGATGTAGGAAAACCGTCAAGGCTTCGCATATTTGTAGAAGGTAACAATTTTTTATTAGCTATTTAGTTTTATTCACATGCAATTGTCCTGCTAATTAATTCTATTATATATATGCGTCATGAGAATATACAATAAGAATGGTAAAATAATCATACTCAAACGTTTGAATGCTTTTTCATACAACATATTTATATTAAGCTAATATTACGTGTTTGGTAGTTTCCAATGAGACCTTCTTTTTTTCTTTCTTGCTTTTTAGGAATGAAATGCGACCTTCGTTGATTTAAGACTAACTTAATTAAATACATTAAAAAATTTTATTTTTATTATTCATAATATTGTCATTCAACTTTATTATTTTTTAAATTATCTAGATTTGAAATTATAGTAAGACAATGGAGAAAATTCAGATGCTTAATCTTATATTAAACAATCCCTCCCCTTTAACATAATTAATTTATTCATGCTTACACGAGATAAAATAATTCATCTACATAAATAATCTTAATTATGTCATTTAAGATAATTACATTTTATGATTTTACCCGAAATACTAGTACTCCTACCCAATAGTCCTTCTCTTTTTGTTGGATTCCGTATTTCTTTGATAAATTAACAAACTTAGAGCAGTTTGGTTCAAGTTCAACTCCGCCCTATAATTATAATAAAAAGTGCATTACCAAGAAAAATGTGTTTGGTTTCACTTTAGCTTGGTAATGGGATTTACCATGGTAATGTTGATTACCAAAAATTTGGTAACGTCATAGCTCACACCCTATCAAATCCATGTTACCATTCACTTCATGTTTCAAAAAGTCTTATTCACCCTTCACTTATTTATATTATTTTCTTCTGGTTGCCTCCTTCCAAAAATTTGGTTTTGTTCTTCCTTTTCAAGTAAAAACCATGAGAGTTAAAGCAAAGAATAAATATATATTTAGTCGTAAATATAAGATATAGTGTAAATTACTCAAACTACATCTTTTATTAAAGTCATGAAATGAGATACTATTATGTTCGAAAAAAAAGGAGATATTGTATTTTTGTCGTCTTATTACTATGTTCTTTTAACAGCTGTTTATAGCTATTCGCACCCTTATTATTATTGACTTCCGTACAAATTTGTTGCAGATTATCTCCATGGAGTTCTTAAAGGTAAGGTCCTATCGCCTATGGCTATGATTTACGGCACAAATTTCTCTAGTCTTTTAAAAATTTATTTACTTTTTTAAATATACATACTCTAAGGTGAACTCTTAGCTGTTTTATTTTCCTTTATTTATGTCATATTTTGTCTTTACATTATATAGTATTTCAAAATTAGTCTAGTCTGACATCAAGCTTCGCAATCCGATAGATATTTTCCCCCTTTCTAAGTACCAGTACGCTCGTATTGAAACCAATCATATTATCCTAGATATTTATTTTTGTCAGTTTTTTGGGTCAATCCAGGAAATATACAATTGCAGGACTAAACAGGATAGTGAACATGTACATACTTTCTACGATTCTAGGCCATCAAAGCTTCTGATAAAATTAGGAGCATTCATAGCAAGATTTTTTTTCCATTTATTGCAATCAGATTATTGTTTGATGTAGTACTCCTCTCTACATTGTTCATATATACATGTTGTAGAAGACACTTATCAATGTATGAAGATATTGAAGATTTTATAAGTCTCTATGACCTCATTACAATAAGGTACTCTTACAAGGATTTGAAGACAATGACTGAAGGTTTATAATAAGTTAGGTGAAGGAGGTTTCGGCACTATGTATAAGGGAAAGCTAAGGAGTGGACCTAACGATGCTATCACAATGTTGGGTAAATGCAATAAAGCAAATGCCAAGAATTTATGAGTGAAGTGGCCATTATTGGGAGGATATACCATTTCAATATGGTACACCTTGTTAGCAAATGTGTGGAAGCAACGAAACATGCTCTCTTGTCTATGAATTTATGTCCCATAGGTCTTTGGATAAATATATTTTCCATAAAGAGTAAAACACCTCATTGAGTTATCGTAAGATATATGAGATATCTCTAGGAGTGGCTCGTGGGATTGCTTATCTTCATCACGGATTTGACATGCAAATATTGCATTTCGATATCAAACCTCATAACATTCTTCTTGATGACAACTTCACTCGAAAGATTTCGGATTTTGGACTTGCAAGATTATACGCCGTTCATGATAGTATCGTCACTTTGATAGTGGCAAGGGGAACGATTGGATACATGGCTCTTGAGTTGTTCTACAAAAATATCATATGAGTGTCTTACAAGGCTGACGTTTATAGTTTTTGGATGCTTTTGATGGAAATGACAAGTCAAAGAAGGAATTTGAATCTGCATGCAGAACTTTCAAGCCAACTTTACTTTCCCTTGCAGATTTATGACTAATTTGACGATAATAAAGATATAGCAATGGAAGATTTGATGGAAGAAGAGAAGGATCTAGTAAAGAAGATGTTCATAGTAGCACTCTAGTGCATACAGTTGAAGCCTACCAATCGCCCTTCAATGAACAAAGTAATAGAGATATTAGAAGCAAATGATGTGGACAGTCTTGAAATGCCTCCAAAACCATCTCTATATCCTAATGAGACAGTCTTAGTGGATGCCATATCCATCTGAGGAAACAACATCCACTATTCCAATACTTTTTCATAATAGTTCAGGTGAGTGCACAAGTTATGTCAAAGCTGGCTATACCTATTGGAAGTTTTGAAATGATCAGATTTGTATTTGATGGGAATATTTAGTTACTGTTGTGATGGTTTGGATTTTTGTCTTAATAATAGTTCAGCATCTCGTTTTTATTATTAACAATTAATGATATGCATGTGATATGTGCAAATTAAGGTCATTAATATCTTTCTAGCTCAAAATCCACTACTACATTTTATCTTTAATATAAGAGCTAGTTGATTTTTTTAAGATAAATAACCTAACTAACTAATATATTTATGACTTGTTTAAGAGCCAATTAACATAATATATTTGCCAAATCGTAGGACATGTTTATGACTTTTGTCCCAATGGTTCCCTCCAAAAGTTCATATCTTCCCTAGACAACAAAGAAAATTTCCTCATATGGTTGAAGCTCGAACAAATTGCTCTTGCCATAGCGAAGGTGATTGAATATCTTCATATGAAGGCGGTGATCATAGAATCATTCATTTTGATATCAACCCTCTTAATGTATTATTAGATGAAAATTTAACTCCTAAAATTTCTGATTTTGGTCTCACTAAATTGTGTTTCAAAAATCAAAGCACGGTGTCAATGACAGTAGCAAGAAGAACACTACTAGGATATATTGCTTTTGAATTTTTCTCTCACAATTTTGGAAAAGTGTCCTACAAGTCAAATATTTATAGTTACGAAATGCTACTTCTAAAAATGATTAGTGGATGGAAAAATGTCGACACAAATCAAGAAATTTTTCAAGTTCTATGTCCAGAATGGATCCACAATGTGATTAGAGGATGAGACATCACTATTTACATAGAAGATGAAGTGGACATTGAAATTGCTAAACAACTAGCGGTAGTAGGATTTTGGTGCATTCAATAGCATCCAATAAATTGTCCATTGATGAAAACAGTGATACAAATGCTGGAAGGAGTAGATAAACTAAAAATGCATCCTGCTCCATTTGATTTTACTGCTTCAATCAATACAAGTACCACTGCTCCTGCAAGACATTTGAATTTAGAGTTAGATGTGATTCATGAATTAGAATAAATAATATGTTGCCTTTCCAAATATATATATAGCTTTCACCTTTATTGAGAATTTTTTTGTACGATTTGTGAATCCTTTTACTATCGATTTGCCAATGTCTGCTTTCTGCTTAATGTAGTTTTATTTCACATTTATAACACTGTCAAATTAACGTAGTGGATGATTGGATGTGTAATTCGTGTTTATCCGAAGATTATGCATCTAATATATTATGTCTACATATTAGTGCTATCTAATTAAACTGTGTATTGTCTATAGATTTTTTTACTCACTTTGAATAATTAGGAAAACTTGTCCAAATTGTGATTAATTTAATCGGTGATGCCATAAAATGAGAAAAGATAATAAAAATTTTGGAATCTGGAAGCAGTACAAACACAGATTTTTTGAGGGAATTAAAACTTGTGATTGAATTTTTTTTTTCCAATATTCTATATGTCGTGTGAAAACTTGACATATTTACTATGATTGTGTCCAATATAACGATTTCTAGCTTACAATTGTGAAGGTATCACTAAGGCAACAGGACTATTATGACCAGCTATAGACGTTTATTTACAATTTGCTTACAACTTGACAGATTTACTTTGATTGTGTCCAACATTGTTATTTGTTTAAAGTTGTGATGTGAGTTTCTAGTTTCAAGTATTTTAATTAATAATTTTGGGAGATATGTACATAATCTATTTCTAGCTGGGCTTAATAATCTAATGGGTTTATTTATTAGGGAAACAGACTTTCAACTAAATATAAATATCTTGTGGAAAATTAGAGAGTTTTCCACATCGTTGTGTAATAGTATATATAGTTCATTCATCATAAATTAAAACCTTAGAAGATTTTATCTTTTTTTACTAACTTATTTTGTAAGTCTAGAAGTCTCTGTCTAGATGGATGAAGCGGTAGAAATTTAATAAACATGTTTGAACCCAAAAAATTACTTATGGAGCCCGTTTATCCTGTTTGGGTATTTTTTAAAAAACTTCAATTAATCTTGATTTCACTCTCCACCGGCGCGTTTAGCATAAGGGACCAAAGGGGTGCTTCTGCGTTTGGAAAATTACGATCAAGCTCCATCAACAAGAAATTGTCTCATCTGCCCTTCTGCTTCTTGCTCCTAAATTCCCTGCTGCCCTTGATATTTGGAAAATTTTTTCTTTTTATTTCTCAGCTAAAATTCTCAAATTTGTTTTTAAGTGGCTGCATCGCATCTTTCCATGCGTCTTCTACTTCCTCTATTAATGTCAATACATTCGTCGTTCAATTCCAAATGTAATATGTTCTTGACCTTTAGTTCCTGCTTTGTTTGTTTGATTTGTGGGAGTTTGCAATATTTTGAATTTGTTTGTTTCGATTTCTGGCAAAAGCACTGCATTTTCTTCCCCTGTGGTATGATTGAAATTTATTTTTAAATTTAATTAAGTGGATTTCAACTTGTATTCTATCATGTTAGGCGATTCTATATACAGATTCTTTTGGCTTGAGTTTAACTAGCTTTGATGCTTCTGATTTTACCTTGTTTTTTATTTCTTTATTTCTTTGTTTTTTTTTTTTTTGCCAACATGTCTTTTTACTTCTTTCTGGATCTACCCAATCTGGTTCCTTTTAATGATTATATGCACTTTCGGTTTTTTTTAGTTATCTTTTGTTCATATTGTACGAACTTTTATTTTAAGATACAAATTGTGTCTTTGCCCCTTAACCTTGTTACATCTTTATATATTTCCTTTTTAAATATAAACTCTATTGATTTTCTTCCCCTTCTATTAGTTGTGTTATTTATTAATCTTAACGATATATATTTATATCATTATATTTTTATATCTTTTTCTTTTTTAGATATCAACTCTATTAATTTTTTTAGATATCAAGTCTATTGAGTTTTTTTTTTTATATGAAGTCTGCTACAGAAATCTTGTTTGTTGAGATATCAACTATTGATTTTTTAAGTAAAAGTTGTGATATCTATTAATCTTAAAAATATATCAATAACACATAATAAATGAAAAGTAAAATTGTATATTCATATGAAAAATTTAGTGATATAATTTATAAATATAGCCAACTAAAATCTTTCCTCTCTGCTTATAAATAGAACCATATAAGTATAAAAAAATTAGAGAGGCATATGTGCTTTCGACATCATTTTCAAGTTTAATGAATTTTTCTAATTACTCTAATTTTTGAAATTTTACCATATCTTTCTAACTTGTTTTGCAAGTCTAGAGAGCTATTCTGTTGATTTTTTTTTTTGTTCAACTTTTGGACGCAATTTAGAAACCTTGGCATATTCGCTTTCATTGACAATGTCCAAATTAGAAACCTTGGCTTATTCGTTTTCATTGACAGTGTCCAAATTATTTTATATCTCTAAGGGTTTCATTTTTATTTTGGTGGTTTTGTCAATCAAATATCTGTATTATGTTGAAAATTTGAGACACTTGTTTTCTATATCGCTGTCTTGAGTGATGGTTTTTTTGTTTTCCACACGTTCATTAACTTCTGAAGATTTTTGCATCACTACCTCGTATTTTGTACATCTAGAGGCTTTTCTTCAAAAACAAAAATCCAAGAAAAAGAAAATTCAAATTCCATAAGTCAACTTCATAAGTTTTTTTTTCCTTTAGAAAAGAAAAAAGATATATAAAATAGTTTTTTTTCCTAAGGTGACTGAGTTCATTGGACCGGTTCAGTATAGTTGAGAGATTTGTCTTCCCAACACTAGTTGACTGACTTAACTTGGTGAAGACAAAGAAAGATATTATTATGCAAGGTGTTGGAGTGATTGAAAATTGAGTTCATTAATTGTTGCGGTACAACATTTTGACTTTTGTCCATTTCCATACAAAGATTAAGAGGAATTCTTGCATGCGTCAGGTGTTGAATTCCTCAAAGATTAAATGGAGTGGGCTAAAGAAAGATTGGCACATTAACAATAAAAAGATTGATAAATCTTACAAAATATTAAACCGGTTCAATGAACTTACTCATGTTAAGACTGCATAAATTGACACATTAATAATAAAAAGATTCATAAATCTTACAAAATATTAAACCGGTCCAATGAATTTACTCACGTTAAGACTGCATAAATTGGCACATTAATAATAAAAAGATTCATAAATCTTACAAAATATTAAACCGGTCCAATGAATTTACTCACCTTAAGACTGTATAAATTGGCACATTAATAATAAAAAGATTCATAAATCTTACAAAATATTCTCAATCTTCAATAAAAGTAAAAGCCACACACACACACTTGGCAAGCTGGCGAATGTATTTATTCTAATTCATGAATCACATCTAACTCTATATTCAAATGTTTAGTGGAAATGATGTTACTTGCATTGGCCGAAGCAGTAAAATCAAATGGAGTGCGAGGCACCTTTAATTTATTAGTTTCTCCTTCAAACATTTGTATCACTGTTTTCATGGATGGACGGTTTTCTGGATGCCACTGAATGCACCAAAGTCCAATGATTGCTACTTTCTTAGCAATA
>QFDD01001834.1:0-26637 GCA_006871305.1 Vachellia collinsii | reverse complement strand
TATATATTAGCACTGCTTCATTGACTTATAATCCCGTATTGTATATTCTGTGAATTGATTATTGGTTACTGGGACTTTATGTCTCACCCTATCGTTGTTTACCATTTTTCAGGAGAGGAATTTAGTGGTTTGAGGCTTAAAGGGAAGGAGCCAACAGTTTGATAGTAACTATCACTGTAGGCATATCAATTGTACTGGATATTTTTGAGAAAAGTATATTGCCAAACTTAGAGGACTTGCATGCTTTGTTTTCATTTTTATGATTCTACGATGAAACTAGACCTATCATTAAAATTGGTCTTTTGGTATGTCTGAGACATGATGCACTTATGTGATGAAAATATGGGAACATATATTTTTGAGAAAAGGTTTAATAATTATTCTGATTTTTGTTGGTGGTGATTTGTGGGCAAGTATTGTGCTTTAAGTCACGTTGATACAGTGTTGGAAAATAAAGACTAGTGGGCTGGGTTATAACCCGGATGTTAAATTGTGCCCTTGATCTTATGTGTGGATTTGTGGGCGATGTTGTGCCCTGGATCCTAAAGTGTTAATCTGGAATATGTGATATAAAGTTTTTGGAAAAAAAAAATTTTGTCAAATACCCTGGTTATTTGTTTAATAATTGTTAATTAAGTTAAAAGCCTTGTTTAGTATAAAGGGTTGTTTCACTGGAGCTGCTGCTGTCTTCTTCGAAGGAGGAGCACCTTCGTCTTGCATTTCGGGTTGATCATTTCCTATATGGTTTGATGTGCTTTTCTTGTGAGGACAAGCTTCCCTCCGATGACCATAGCGACCACATTCAAAACAGATAAGTTTCAATCCTTCATATTCCACGTTGAAGACTTCCTCAGCTGCAATTATTTTAGGAACAAGTTTTTTCTGAAGGTCTAACTCCACGCATAGTCTAGCGTATCTTCCTCTTGCTACTTGAGTAACACCTGGAGAGTGCTCAACCAGCGTGTGTAAATCAACCTTCAAAGGTTTACCAATCCTCTCACCCATTCTTGTTATACAGTGGTGGTTATAACAATGCAACGGGATTTGAGGTATACGAACCCAAGTCACAATTCTTCTGAGTTGATTCTTGAAAGGGTCAAAGTATGGTGTCCATCTTTGAACGAGGACACAATGCTGAAAGAGAACCCAAAGTCCCTCATACAGAACCTTTTTGTAATGACTTCTCCATTGTTCTTTGTTAGTGAACTTAACCACAAAATAATTGTTGGGTAAGTCAATAAGCTCGAACTCAGATAGCCCCCACAGCCTTGTAAGGTGGGACTTTAGCATATACAGATTGAATCTCTTCCCTAAGACAGTGATGATTAGAGAGAAATTCCATGGCTTGCACCATTCATTGTACTCTTCCTCACAAATGGGAACCACCGGGTATATTCTTTTGAGTCTTTTTATCTCCTCTGAAGGTTCTGGCATTTTCCAGAAAATTTCTTCTTCTTCAAAGAGGAGGTCCTCTGGTTCCATACAAGCCCCATCGTTAGCCACCCCATTAAACCCCACTAAGGATTGCTTATATGATAGCACTGGTTTGTCGTGCTTGCCTATAGCATTTTCCATGATAGGAATCCCTTGTAAGCTATTTTCAGGTACCTTCTCATGCATGGCATCATCCATGATTTCATTTGACATCATCTCAGTTTTCTTCTTTTTACTGTTCCGACCATCGTCAGTTGATTCTGGTTGCCGGTCCGGCGGGATTTTGCGTTGACCTATGTCTTCCATTCACGCACTAAAGCTGGGCACGGAGTCCAAGAGAGAGAGAAAACCAGATCACCTAGAGCTTACCAGAGTTAGTTTGACATATTTCCATAGAGGATAGATTACTGATACAGAAAGATTCTAATGTAAAGAATTGTTGGGTACTGACTTTTGATGATGCAATGAGAAATGATCCATTTTGATGCCAAAAAAAGGCTTTAGGCCTTGTGAGGCCTTTACAAGGCTCAGGTTCAAGCTTTAAACAAAAAAAAAAAAAAAAGCTCCACACAGGTTTAGGCCCAAGCTTAGGCTTTATATCCTTGTTGCAGAGTACTCATGCCTCTTTATCTAAAGCCCAGTCCAGCCTATTGTCATCCCTATTAATGATGATGATCTTCATCTGGTTTTGGGTTTCTGTTGATGTTGATAAAGTCATAAAACTCAATTTTTTCTTTAATTTTTATGTGAAGCTGAGATGTTTTATTTGATAGATTATCTAATTGAGAAGTTTTAGTAGATAGAACAATATCCTAAGCATGTTTTTTTTTTATTTATGTTGGTGTGTATATTCTTCATTCGGTATCCTTCATCGAACTTTATTTCCACAAGCTACTCAAGTTCATATCATGAAGGAGTGGAAATTTTGATTATTTATCATCATCAAAGCTTGTTGATTAAATTCATGATTTGAAGAGGAGAATATGACTCCATTTGTTTTCTTTATTGACATGTTAATTTAAGAAACTTGTCACTAAAATCTTCATGAGAATATGGTACTCATGTTCTAAATATTTGTTACTAACTAATTTTTTTATTTAAATTAAGAATATGTAGCCTTATTTCATAAAGAAATGTGACTTTGTTCCAATCATCGTGCAAATCCCCTAAGCGGGTAGGCTGGTTCACTTGAACTAAATCTTTTCTATTACGGTGTGGGACCTTGGGATTCACAAAGTCATTTTTGAATGATTCAAAGGAGCTCATTGACCGAATAAACACTCCTTTGACTAATATAGAAAATCAGTCCTCGATTTTGAATTTGATTGTCAACTTGAGTGAAAGAAACCAGCTTTTAAGTTTGTACCTAAGGAGGCCAACATGATAGCAGATAAGAGTCATAAAAGCCAACTTGAGTAGAAGAAAATGATTTTGATACATATTTTGGTGTCAGATCAAGTTGATATTGTTTAAGCTATTGACTTGATAATATGACCAAGTAATTAAGCCATCGCAAAAGTTAATAAAGGTGGTTGGTAATACTCAAATCTGCTTGCTGTGACATTGAGATAATTAAGTTTTGATTGATTGATTGGTTTTCATTAGGCTCCAGTTGACGGTCCTAATAAAATAAAGGGCTCTGTGTCTCTTTGCTAAAGAACACTGCATATGAAAATGTGTATTTCTGAATCTCTTCCCATTGCTTTCAGAGTATTTATATATTGAAATGATAGCTAAGCCAGCTGGTGTCGGCTGTACAACATGATCCAAACAACTTGACATGTGATATGAAACTAACTAGAGTGATTCAGTTACATTCAAAGGTAATACAGGAATATACTCTAATACTCTTAATTATACCCTTTTGCCAAATCAATATGTGCAAACAGATCCCATACTTGGACTTAGTAGGTGGATCTCCATTCACACATGCCCCTTTTTTTGCATGTATAGTTTATTGCTTATATATATGTCAATATCCTTGGATGCTACCACTCGTCCACATGGCTTCAAACAAATCTCTCCTCGTCCACTTCAACCCCACCAATTCGCTTAATCAGAGATTCTTCATTTCCTCGTAAATTCCCCGCTTCATCACCATCAATCTTTTGCCGTGGAATCATTCTGAGGAGAGCTGCTCCTGGAATAAAATCAATCTGGGCGCCAAGGACTGTGAAGAATTTGATTAAATCTTCGGCTTTCAGAGAGACAAATAGTACTGATGGAGGACTTCGAGGACTTGAACAAGAAACTTTCCTTGATGGGTCATCCGAGTCGATTCCTAAGAATGGCCTTAATTAATGAGAGTCATTACTTTTGTTTCATTGATGTGGTCCCAAATTCGTCATGTGATCCTCCTCTACAAATGTGTCTAGAAAAGAAACTAGAAAAAATATAATTGTATGGTTTTGATACCCAATGAAAAATGCGAATCAAATTCAAATTTCAGAATTTAGTGATTTTGCAAGACTGTCAAATTCATGAGTTTAATCAAACTTATGATGATGATGAGAATTTAAAAATCAGATTGTGAATTCAAACTTATGATAAAGACCATATGAGTCTTAGAAAAATAAATAAATCCACTGTGGATTTTGATCCTTGTGGTTTTTACAATTTTGATACCAAATTTAGTGCTTTACCCAAATTCTATGACCTTGCATGAGATGATCAACACACTGAAACAATAATGATGATATGCTTCACCATGAAGCCACAAGTTGCTAATGTAGAGGAAGTTTTGATAAGAACTAAACCTTCCACTTCACTATAGAGTAGTGGTTAACAACATTGCCCCAGAATTTTGTGATACTTAGATGTCACAACCTTCAAACTGCATTTCTCCAAAAGTACTTTCCTGCTTTTAGACTTTCTTATTGTTGGAAAATGGGATAGTCCAACTTGGTGGATTAGACTTAATCCATTGACCATGGGAGCAAAGTACAATATATACATTTTTGGGGCAACGGAGTGCAATATTTTCCAAATGACAAGGAAGAAGTGGGAACAGTTAATTTTCCCTCTTCAGAAAGTGGGAGCATGATCGAGCACGCAGTTCAGTTTTTCTCACTATGGAAACATCTCAGACACTTTTTTCCTTGGAACAGTTTTTTTCCATTAACTTTCGTTCCCTCCTGTGTTTTTGCTGTACATTTTAACTATGTAAGTCATTCAGTTCGTGTGAATACCCAAAGCAATAAGAACGACACTTCAATTACGCTCTAAAATCCTTCACAAATTTAAGAAGGCTATCTTTGGAGCACGGCAAGATGAAGGAGAAGCTCAGCCATGCACAGACTCCATTTATGTTCCAACTAGTAACTCCAACTGGGCAGCCATGGGTGAAATAGGTGGAAAATGGTGGAAATGATGGAGATCGATAAAAGTGCTATAGACATTACAAAAAAGTTGACCTTTAGCGTAGACAAAAGTCGCCACTGAAAGTAATGTTGTTGAAGGTTTCGGCGGTGACTTTTTTTGTCACCGTTGAAAGTATTTTCAAAATTATTTAAAAAATAATAATTTCAAAATTATTAAAAAATAATAATTTACTTCGGCGACTTCCACATTATTACTGGTCGGTGCCACTTCATTAACAGCTGCCACATCACCACCATTCCATGCATATCACGTATCGCCACATATATGCCACCTCACAATGTCGCATGTTGCCAACTGATAAATATGAAGTTTTGCTTCTTTTAAGAATCGAACCTCCAACTCTTTGGCCATCTGTATGAGCCTTTGCCAATTGAGTTGTAATAACTTTACATATTTTAAACTAATATTTAAATATATATAATATTTTACTGCATAATAAATTATAAGCATTTACACACACACACATTTAGGTATATATATTATTTGTATATATATACAATATATAATATTATTAGAAACTAAAATTAAATTGGATGATAATTTTAATGCAAGTGGTCATTATTTTTACATTTTTATTTTAGTTGTATATATAGTATATTATTGATTGAATAATATATTATTTTAATGTACTAATATTTTTATAAAATTATATAACTATTAATTTCATAATTTTTATTCTTAAGAAATATTATTTTAGGTAAAAAAAATTATTTTTAATAAAATATTTTACAAATAAAATAAATATTAAATTTTTTTTACTTCAACAATTACAAAAGTCGCCACTGAAGATAATAGATTTTAAAAATTAAATAAATAAATTTTAAATAATTTAAAATTTAAAATAAATTTCTAACCTTCAGTAGCGATAGAAAAAGTTGCCACTGAAGGTAATAAATTAAAAAAAATTAAATAATTTGAAATTTTAAAAAAAATTATTACTTTAAACAGTAACAAAAAAAGTCAGAGATTTGATCTTATAGAGATACTTTACTCTAGAAATACTTACAAATCGTCTATACACCAACAAGGTACTCACATCAGTGATGAGATTTGATCTTATTACATTGTAAGGTATGATTTAATTTCTAACCAACTGGACCAACCTTTGTTGTGGATTTTATCTTGAGTGTTCATCATGTGGTGAATGGCAGGATGAGCAGGCTTTGAAACTTTAGCACAATCTTGTCCAATTTATTTGGTCATTTGCATCTACATGCTGCAAAATACATGAACAAAATGCTGTTTTTTTTTTGGCTCTATTTCCATGCAATTGCTCTTAATTCAACTTATCCACAGTATTTGCAATAATAACCTAATAATAATGATAAATACCCCTAAAATGATACTAAATTGTTGTACAAAATATGGGTTTATCAATTAAACACACGAATCCACATATATAATTATATAGAAGTAGGCTTATGATAAATTAATTAAAATATTTACCTTTTAATTTTGAATTTCAACATCTTCAATCAAAAAGAATGTGGATTCCCATCCATCGTACAAGCAACGAGTAACAGTAGGAATACTGCAAGTATGACCAGTGTTCTTGAATTTGCAATATATATATATATAAATATATATATATGTATGTATATGAAAACTATTTCATTTATTCATCGTTTTAACCCAAAAATGTGTTCTTGCATGGCCAAGCCCAACGAGATCCATTGCGAAAGGAATTCGGCCTTGTACGACTTCTCAGATTATCCGATTGTGATAAAAACCACCAAGTGATAGCCATGAAGACTTTTCCATAATCATTAATATAAACTCACATGTAAGGTGACTTAAATGCGTCTCATGATTTTATAAAAGGTTAATGTGCAAAATATACCCATAAATTTGTATCAAAAGTGCATTAATATCATATACTTTTTGAATGCGTAACAATAATACTAAAATTGTTAAAAATGGCCTCAAACTGTTACTTCTCGTGGTGGAGCTGGAGCCCTCACTGTTTTTATGTATGCATATTTAACGGTGTTAAGTTACATTTAATGCTAACGACATTTCTACTCTCATTTTAAATGTTTATAGATATTTTTGCATTCCGAAAAATATATGATGTTGGATGCATTTTTAATAAAAGTTAAATGGTATTTTTGCATCCTTAACCCTTTTATAAAGTATCTTTTTAATCATCTTTTGTTATTAAAAGTTTGGATAATTTGATTTTTAGGAGCTCATTTGAGCCAATCCATACCTCTATATTCAAATAGTGCCTACAATCATACTTATAAATTATCCACAAACAAGTTCTATATATCGGATGTGTGATTTGAAATCACGATAAAACCTTGTGAGTTATAAATTAACTTCTTATCAAATAGACTAACTTTAGTAATTAACTATCTTTCTAGTCATCTATCATTAACAACGTTCATTTCATATATATGATGATATTTTTCTATAACAATAAGTAATATTTTGAAAATTGAGTTTGGTATGTCATTATTTAAAAATGTTTTGCCAATATTTGAAGTATTAATATTAACAGTTTTCGTCAACCTCGTGATTAAGATTAAATGATTATAATAACACTTTATAAATTTTAAAGAATTAAAATAAAACCATGACAAGATTAAAAGTATATTTTAATTACTTTTTTTTTATAACGCTATGAGCCATTCAGTGCTCGATACTTTTTCTAAATTTTATTACTAGTTTTCGAGTATTAGATGCTTTTTTAAAGGAATATTTTTAAACAAGGTGGACATCTAACTCAGTTTGTCCCCTTGTGATTTAGCTGGCCACCGCTGGACGATGTACCTTTCTTTATTACTTTAATGATCTTAAACACAAGATATTAAGCTGCACGAGACCTGGTCAAGTGGTCTTACTGCCATGTCATTGGAAGAATGCACATGCTTTCCTATCTCCCCACTATTTACGCTGTAGAGTATGATTGGGAATAGTTTTTTTAAGTTATTTTACACAATCCAAGATAAATATGTGAGAGAAGTTTTATCTCAATTTGCGTAAAAATACTTTTCAAGTGTTTGCTAAACAAACCCTAAATGTATGATGACAACATGTATATTTCTAACTTCATATAATAATAATAATAACAACAACAATAATAATGCACATGCACATTGGCGGCTACAATTCAGCTTTAATAATAATAATAATAATAATAATAACAACAATAATGATGATGCACATGCACATTGGCGGCTACAATTCAGCTTTAATAATAATAATAATAATAATAATAATAATAATAATAATAGGACTTTGTCTAGTTATGCCATGATTAACTTGAATCTTAAGTCTGAGTGTTGAATTGGGACGAAGATTTGTCAGTATTATGCAAAACTATAACTCTGATACCATTGACAATCTTAAAATTAAATTTGTGTGAATCTTTTGTAATAATCATAATAAGATACGCAGGTTGATTAACTTCTATGCATATAGAGATATATTTTAAATATATGTGAATCTCTAACTTCATATTATAAATATTATTAAATCATAATTTTTTAATATGATATACAAATTCCGTTTGTAATTTCAAGAGCGTTGCAAAATAATGATATCACATCACATCTAACGTGAATTGATCTAACCAAATTCTATACCAAATTTCTAAAACATAAAATCGTAATAAACAGACTTTAGCGTACAAAATTGCAGGAATCCTCCCTGAAATACTCCAAGCCATATTCTACTTTTATATATTCATAATAGATAATATGCCAAAAAATTGCATATATATATATATAACTATTTCATGCTAAATCACTTTGATATTAATATATTTTACAACACAAATTTAATTGAATTTTTTCTAAGCACATTTTTTCTTATTGGGGATAATTTTATTCAAAGTACTGAATCTAGACTCCTTTTTTAGTATTAATTCAAACTTAGTTTGCCATGATATGAAGAATTAATCCCCCCACCAAGACAAACGCCCCTTGGTAACACAGTTAATTTTAGTTACATGAATGTCACATGAATGTCACATGCAAAAATGTATCTAATGTAACAAAATTTATAACAAATTAACACTTGTTTAACAGTGAAAGAGAAAGTTAAAAATTTACAGTTAAATATTTTTAAAACGAATTTTTAAAAAATATAAAATAGAATTACCATCAATTCTAATTTATCAGGGAATTGTTAATAACTTTTTCGATCTAATAATTCGTATTAAAATCATTGATTTTATAACTAAAATGATCCATTGATTGAAAAGAAAATGACTTCTTCTCTTTCAGAAAAATTGACTAAACTCTGTTAGTGATATATTAAATGACAAAATCTTTTTTTTGTATATGCTAACTATTATATTTCAAAGAAAATTCGTTATAGACCCAAACTTATAACAATATCATTAAATGTAAAGGAAAAATATATAATAACAGACAAACACACATGAAATCGTTATTTAGATTATATATATATGGGGTTAATACAATTTTTGATCAATCAAGTTTATCTTAATTTTAATCTTGCTCCCTCAAGTTTCAAGCCATGCATTGATTTCGGTCCATCAAGGGACATATTTTATTAAATTATTGGGACATATGCTTTAAATGAAATAAAATTTAAAAGATTAAAATCACTGGTTTAAAATTTAATGGATGAAAATTAAAATGAAGACAAATTTAAGAGATCAAAAATTATATTAAACTAGTCTATAGCCAGTAATTAGTTAGAAATTAATATGTAGAGTTTCGAATCTTTACGATGTTGACTTGAGCATCGCTTTGTTCATTTAGTCAAGCAGACCCGAAACTTAAGACTTGGTCTATCAATTTCAATATTATCTTTAGCAATTCATGCCCCCAAGGCACTTTTCTCTTACGTTTCCTCACTTCAAACACTATAAATATATCCTTTCTCTTCTTTCTCTCGAACCACCAAACAAAGAAATAACATCACATATTATTATTACACAGACAAATTGAGCCATGGCTTTGCTCAAACAACCAGTTCCTATACTCTTCTTACTGCCTCTGTTGATTATTTCTTCCATCTTCGAGACGTCCCATGCCGCCGGAATCTCCGTGTACTGGGGCCAAAACGGCGGCGAAGGCTCCCTCGCTAACGCATGCAAAACCGGAAAATACAAGTTCATTAACATTGCTTTCTTGTCCACCTTTGGCAATGGTAAAGCCCCACAGCTCAACCTCGCCGGCCACTGCAACCCTGCCGTGGGCACCTGCAAGAGCATTAGCGCCGACATCAAAACTTGCCATAGCAAAGGCATCAAAGTGCTTCTCTCCCTCGGCGGCGGTGCTGGCAGCTACTCTCTTAACTCCGCCGCTGAGGCCAAGCAGCTCGCCAAATACCTCTGGAACAACTTCCTCGGTGGAAGTTCCAAGTCACGGCCCTTGGGCAACGCCGTTTTGGACGGCATCGACTTCGACATCGAGGCCGGGGGCGGGCAGCACTGGGATGATCTTGCTAGGGCTTTGAAGAAGTTCAACAAGAAGCTGATCCTCTCTGCCGCACCTCAATGTCCATTCCCAGATTCTCACCTGAGCTCTGCCATCAACACTGGCTTGTTCAATTATGTTTGGGTTCAGTTCTATAACAACCCTCAATGCCAGTACAAAAGTGGGAACATTCAGAGTCTTGTGAATTCATGGAAGCGATGGACCAAAGTGAAAGCCGGAAAGGTGTTCCTGGGGGTTCCGGCATCCACTGGGGCAGCCGGCAGCGGGTTCATTCCGGTTGGCGCAATGAAGTCTAAGGTTCTTCCGGCGATCAAGGGGTCTAGGAAGTACGGTGGAGTCATGATCTGGGACAGGTTCAATGATCGCAAAAGTGGCTATAGCAAGGCCATTATCGGTTCCATCTAAGGAACTCATTATTAGATGCCAACATTTGAATAAGTAGCAGATTGGTTGGGTTTGAAAAGAAGCTTCATGAGTGATACGAGAACTTCTTATATGTAATATTTTATCCATGTCATATGAGTTTGAAATAAAAATAAATCAATAAATAAATAAATAGATAGATATAGCGTTTCAACTTTAACTTTCATATCGTTCTGATATTGCAATAATATATAGCCAGTGCTTTATTATTGAACCCCTTTGAAAAAGCATTGGTGAATGACTTTTTAGGAAAAGGAATTTTTTGTTTTTTTTTTGGTGATGGACGGGCTAAGCCCAAGAGACTAACAAAAAGTGCGAGGTATACCCGCTCCCTCAATATCATCCCTTACAAGAAGCATAACGCAATCTGGGGGTCTTGCCCAAACAGTCTTCGAAAAAGGTAGATCTCTGCACATCCTTGCAAGCATGTCGGCACATCTATTGGCTTCTCGATAAGTATGTCGAACCTCCACCTGCCAGTTTCTTCTAAGAATAACTCTGAGCTGTTGACTTAACAGATAGCAACCACTCACATCTCCGTTACTATTGATCTCTTCCACCACCTGTAATGCATCCGATTCAACAATTACCTTCTTGAAACCCATCTCCCACACAAGCCGGAGCCCTTCTACAATTCCCCAAACTTCTGCTACCTTCGCATTGCATGGCCCTAGTCTCATAGAAAAACCACTAAGCCATTCACCTTGATCTCCTCTAATGAAGCCTCCACATCCCGCTTCTCCAGCACCCAGACTTGTCCCATCCGTGTTCACCTTGCACCAACCCTCCTGAGGCATTTGCCATTTTATAAGGTGGGTTCCTGTTATGTTATTTTGCTCTAGCTTTTCCTCCCACTGCTTCTCGAACGCACTCAACAATTGCCGAACCTGGTACCCTCCTGATGTTGGTCTTTTAAATTCTGCATCATGCTCCACTTCCATAACAGCCAAACCGTCCCCGCAAATTTATCCGGCCACCAGAATCCATTTCTGTCTTTGTCTTTCTGCATAATATTCCATTTCACCCAGTTTTTAAGGTCTAGCTGAAAGAATTTCTGCCTTTTATCCTCCTCAACTATCTCTTTCCACACTTGTTCGGCCAGGGGGCAATCTTGCAAAGCGTGTAACGTGCTTTCCTGGGACTGCTGGCACAGCGGACATAAATTCGTCCCTCCTCCCCATTGACTAGTTCGTTCTCTCGTGGCTATTCTATCATGAAGGGTTAGCCACATAAAGGTGCGTACTCTTTCAGGAACTCTGAGCTTCCATATTTCCTTCCATGCTTTGCATCGGCCCCCCTCATTTCCTCCCTTGAGCCATGAATATGCATTTGAGATAGAAAACTCACCATTACTAGCCTGTCTCCATATAACTTTATCCTCTCCACTTTCTTCGGTTGGTGGAAGCATCCTTTTTATTGTCTCTACAGTTTCATTCAGAATGTATGACTCTATTCTTGTGAGGTCCCATATGCCCTCCTTATCAATAAGGTTCTTAACTTTTAGGCTCCTCTCAATGTTGACTTCTCCAACTATAAATTGGCTCATCGGCCCTTCCATAGTGACCCAACAGTCATCCCAAACATTTGTTGACCTTCCATTACGGACCTCCATTGCAATATTCTGTTGAACTTTAGACCACAATTTCACTAGCTCTTTCCAGAGTCTAGAGTCTCCAGCTTTAGCCATCAACACGCCATTCTGAACACTATCTCTTCCATATATCCCATGTAACACTCTGACCCACAGATCATTGGGCTGAGTTTTCATTTTCCACAACAGTTTACATAGAAATGCTTCATTCATCTCTTTGATGGATTTTATGCTAGCACCTCCGATAGACTTTGGATTACAAAGGGTATCCCAAGAAACCGCATGCCAATGTCTTTCCTCCCCTTGTTCGCCCCATATAAATCTACTCTGAATTTTTTCTAACTCCTTCATCACACTTTGTGGCAGTTTATCATGTTGCATATCAAATAGAGCCATTGGTCCGATGATTGATTTGGCTAGCGTTAAACGGCCAGCTAAGGATAGGCTCTTGGCTTTCGACCCACTGAGACATTTCTGAACTCAATCAACTATTCGCTTATACTTGTCCTTCCTTTTCCTCGGATGTGCAATTTCTGCTCCAAGATATCTCCCCAAATCTTCTACTTCCTTATATCCACACAGCCGACATATCTCCCTTCGTGCTTGCTTCTTCACATTAGGTGAGAAATAGATATTGGTCTTGTCGCTGCTGACTGTATGCCCTGACATTTCTCCAAACTCCTGTAGACATTGAAGAATTATTTGCATTTGTTTAGTACCTGCTTCTGCAAAAAGAACCAAATCGTCAGTAAACATCATATGAGATATTATGGGGCCTTTTCTCCCTGCTCTCATACCTCTCCATTTTTTCTCTCTCACTCTATCAAGGATTAAGTGTGTGAGTTTTTCCATGCTGAGCACAAAAAGATAAGGTGACACAGGATCTCTTTGTGGCAGAATTCTAGAAGGGCAGAATTCTTCCATCTTTTCCCCTGCCAAAGGATACTAGTGGTTGTAGTGGAGACACAGCTCATGATTCTATCCCTCATTTTATTCGAACACCCCATCTCAGTTAGGACTTCCTTCATGTAGCCCCAACTAATTTTATCATAGGCTTTTTCCAAATCCACCTTAATGGCCATGAATCCTGTTTTGCCTTTTTTCCTCCTCATAGATTGTATCATCTCATTCACAATAATTATATAATCATGTATATTCCACCTTAAGGAAAAGGAATTTTAGTCAGAATACATTTATGTTTAGATAGGTTAGATTCAAAATAACTTTTGGTATAATGCATTTATATTTGGTGAGAAGTGACTTTTTGAGGAAAATTATTAAAAGGAAATGAATATCATTAATACATATATATTATTTTATATATTGTGATTAAATGAGAGAAAATAAAATGATAAAAAAATAGAATAAAAAAATATATTTACATTACATATAATTGCAAAGTAAAATTGTCCAAGTAACAATAACATTATATAATTAATTGGATTGTAAAGTCTGTACAATTTGATCTCTAATTTTGTCACGAACAAGATTCATCTATATTGAAGATGATCATACATTGGCCGAAGGTCTTATCACGACGAACACGTGAATCACTATACTGTGTAGGAGTGAGCAAAAAAATGAAAACCGAACCAACTCAATTCGGTTTTTTCAGTTTTTGGTTCAGTGTCCATGAAAAAAAAATCATTTTTAACTGAAAAACCTAATTATATATAATATATATTTTATTTAATAAATTATTAAATATAATAATAGTTATATATTTAATAAACAATAAATTATTAAATATTATTATTATCTTTTTTTACTTATATTATTAAATATTATTATAATATATTTAAAAATTATTATATTATATTTAGATAAATAAATTATTAAATATTTTCGGTTAACCGAAAAACCGAACCACAAGTATTTCAATTCTTCGGTTTTTACCGAAAACCGAATCGGAAAACGGATACTCACCTCTAGAACTGTGAATTCGACGGGACTTATCTTGACGGGAAACTCAATTGCTGAACTCACACATATACGTCGCGACTTAGAATTTTCACGTCTAGATCGCAACTTAAAATATTTTAGGTCACAACTTGAAATGTATTATGGACAAAAAGAGCTTTTCAGCTTGTTTAAAATTAACATTTAAAAAGTGATTGTACGCAATCTGATATAAGTATGTGAGAGGGGTTTTGTCTTGACTTGTGTAGACATTTTTCTGTTTCCTTCTACCCATAATGCATTTTGGGAGAATGCATTGCCAAACATCCAAGATTTCACAAAATGCATTCCTCCCTTAGGAATGCATTCTTAGACTCCAAAAAAAGTTCCTAAAGAGGCTCATTGTTATTACATCAAGTATATAATCTTCCACTGCAGTGAATATTTTACCAAAAATATGATGGAAGTGATCTGATACTAAACTGAATTAATTAATAGAAGGGAGGCTAGTAACAGTAATACCAAAATATTTCCTGCTTTTAATCAAAGCGTTCAATATTTTAGATCGCAGGCATTATGTCTGAGGTGGTGGGGATCAAAACTCAAAGCTAGTCCAATATCACAAATGGCACATATTGCTATTCTTTTTTTTTTTTGGTAGAACATATTGCTATTCTTTTGAATGCTGGTTGGATTGTTCGTTAAATTGGGTCGAATTTGAAAATATGAGAAGTTCATGGAGGTAAATATAACTAAATTTCAGGTCAAAAGTATAATCATGGAAAATTTCCGAAAATTTGAGAAAACTCGAGAAAATCCTGAAAGAGGTTCCTAAGATATTTTGAGGCCTAGAGAAATTAATTAAAGTGAAAATGCCTCAAAAATAATTTATTAGGCCAAAAGCCTACTATTAGGCGAGATTTATAAAAAAGAAGAAAACGATTATTAAAAGGGAAAATTGAAAAAAATCTCTTATTGAATAATTAATTGTAAAATTAAATCTGCTCAGTTGCACACGTAGAAATTCAGTTATATATGTGAAAATTTAATTGCACATAATATGGAAGCTCAATTACATCTTTGTGGAAGGTTCCATTTTACAATTAATTTTTTAATGAAGGACTTTTCTCCAATTCTCCCTATATAAAATATATAAAGGCCCAGAAAATTAAGGGAAAATTATATAGATGACTATTTTATGAAATGTAAGAGTTTATTGAAAATTTTTTCCCAAAAATATTTATATATAACTCGAAAGCTACTTTCAAGAATTAAGGCCCTATTTTACTGGAAAATTCAAAGAAAATAGATAGACTGATAGAGGTTAATTCTGAGCTAAAATTTTTTATTAAAATTATTTTATAAGGTATATGATATAATTGATTTAGAAAATCCATAGAAAGTATCTTTCTCTGAAATTAATTAGATAATTAAATACCAATAGAAAAGGAGTAAAACGGTAAATTCGTTACCCCAAGTTCAAAAATGAAATTGGGCCCATGCAAAGCCCAAATTAGCAAGCCCAGGATGTGCCTCACCCTGACCAAGTAAAGTGCTTCAGGTCTTGTCTTGGTTGGTTCAAGAAGATAAGGCTTATACCAATGGGCGCTCGGTCGAGATGGTAAGGTCTACGGCCGGCACCCCTCAGGACGAGGTTTCGAATCCTGGGGTGGTGACAGACGCGATAATTAACGCAACCTCAAAGAGGTTGTCCCATCGGTACCGCTCTACCCCCGCAAGGGCTCCTCGGGTGGGATCCGGATTAGTCGGTTGCCTCGGGTTACCTGGTCCAGTTAGAAGTCTAAGGATCCAGTAAAGGGCGCCGGATACCGGGTGGTTTATACCTAAAAAAAAAAAAAGAAGATAAGGCTTATAGGTTAGTTAAGGGGAATTTTTGTTTTTTTAAAAAAAATGTTTCATGCCCTCATTGAAACATCCTTGCCTTCGAGTCTTCACTTTCTTCTTGCACTGGAAATTCACCAAGAGAATGAGAGAGAAGCCAAGAAGGAGAAGGTAGAAGAACAACGGAGTAGTGGTGGAAGCAAAAGGACATGACTTCACATCACTATTTTATTTTACGGGTGAATTGCAGTTTGGTCCCATATGTAAATGAAATAATATTTGATGAGTTTCAAAAATTTGTTTATGATATTACCTTCACTTAGTCTTTGGAACTTATAGAATATTATTTCAATTGCTTAGGATCTAATTTACAATTCTCCCTTATTTTAGGGTGTCTTTGGATTGAGGGGAGGGAGAGGGAGGGGGATTTTTAATAATCCTTTATTCTGTTCAATAAGGAATGGATGAAACAATATAAAAACTAATAAGAGCAAAATAGTTAAGAAATTTTTATTGTTATTTTAAATTAATTCACCTTCATGTCTCGAACAAGTAATGAGTTTATTTTTAGACTGAGTTGCACATGAACTCCCTAACATTTAAAATTTAATTTTGAAACCCCACTGTTTCATATTTTATCTAGAGACTACGCTCCCGTTAACATTGTCCTTAGAGTCAACAGTTTCTTCATATTGTGTATTTTATAATTTTAATTAAATATCTGTTGTTTAAAAAATAACAGTTGACATTTTAACTATAAATTTCAATGTATTATACTTTTTATTTAAAAAATACATGCTCAAATAAATATTTTTGATACTTTTTCTGAGTATTTTTTATTTCAAGACTTTATTTTTTTTTATTAAAAATGACAGTAAAATAAATAATTTAAATAAATTTTAAGGATTTTGAATTATTTTTAAATATTTGTAGTGTTAAAAATTAAAATCATTTATGGAATGATAAGTGTTATTTTTTAAATGATACAGTGTATGATAAAAAAATTATAAAACTATAATATGACAAAACCATTAACTTAAACTGTGATATTAATGGCAGGAGAGATGATAGAAAAAACATGAGCCATTAGGTTTCTTAAAATAAACTTTTAAAGGTTAGGTAAATTGTGTGCAATTGATCTAAAGTTCAGAGGGTTTTGTGCATTTAAGCCTTATTTTTTATTTCTTCTATGGGTATTAATGGAGTAATACAATAAAATGAGGGCAAACCCACCTTTAGGAAAAAACTAAAGAAGAGGACAACTGATGAGGCTTCCCATTTTTATGGTAACTGTGATTTAGAATTATATTTATTATGTCCTTACAACAAAGTGTTAGAAGAAAAACTTTCTTATACATAACAAAGTACACAAAAAATTAGCAACAGAATGAAATTTTGTCACTAATATAATTTAGTAATGAATTAGTGACGGAATTTCATAAAATCTTCGGTTCAAGTTTTGTTCTGTTCAAATTAAGTGAAATTGAAAAACTAATAATGCTCACTAGGTTATTGATATCAAGTTCTTGTATGGATGATATTTTAATTATCACTTTATTACTTGATACAACTTCTGCACTTGTAAACCATATGCTTTAATTGTAATGCCGACCTACATCAATATGAGAAATATTGGAAAATGATGATTATAATAATACAGTGAACTTGATGGCTGAAATGTTTAGACCTATAATTTTATGAATGCATGGATTGTGACAAAAAAAAAACATACACACACACAAGGAATAAATTATCGTAACCTTACTATTCTTTGTGTATCTAATTTCTTCTTCTATTTGTAACTGAAGCTATTTTTACTGGTTTCACTCATAGTTGCCAAATATATTGTGTCTTCTGAATCATCTCTATGCTATATTTTAGGCCTAATAGGTAAGTTTCTATCGTACAAGTTTTGGGACTCAATACTTGATTCTACGTGATTCAATTTTAAAGTCAGAAATGGAATCTCAATTTCAAGGTTCTTTTAGAACACCGAATTCAATCTTAATCATATTTATCATGTTTCAAGACAATGAAAGTATATAATTTAATAATCAAAGAGTTAATTCAACATCCACTAATCAATTTGATCATAGTATAATAATCCAAAACAAAGGTTTAGAACCCTTTGGATAACTGAAAATGGGTCAGTAGAAATGAAAATTTGAAATTTTCCCGTGGCAGTGGCTATTTCATAGGCAAATGCAACAGAAATAAATTCCCGGCAAAAGTAAATTTCATATATGCACTGAAATTTGGCTTCCCATAAAAAATGGTGCGAACCAAATTTCAATTGCCTGTAAAAAAGTACAAAAAAAAAAAACATACCTCTAGAATACAAATAAAAACTCATATATCTAGGAGCTGAAATAGGTAACACTCGACTGTGCAAATAGAAAGGAACAGAGCAAGGAGTCAAAGCGCACGAGTGAAGCTGAATTATGGAAGACTGGAAGTAGAAAGGAATAGAGCAAGAGTTGTGTTCTCGAACTATGAAGTGCATCAAGAGTCTCTGAGCAGATGATAAATCTCTCATTGTTAAGAGAGAAAATATTTAAATAACATGTAACCATGAGATACCTATGGGTTGTATCTAGTTAAACATGCCAAATTCTCTAAGTAAGTGGATTTGACTAGATGCAAATGATGGGTACGTTATGGTTGGGAGAAAAAAAAATTCAAATCTCATATAATCATGAGGTTTTTATAAAATGCATCTGATTAATCATGTCAAACTTTGGAAGAAGTAAGCGGTTTTGTCTAGATGCAAGTGATAGGTATGTTGGTGTTAAGAGACAAATTATTTAAATCTTGTGCAAACATAAGTTTATTCTCCATGTGCATCTTGTGCAGGTGGTGGGTGTAAATTGTGTATAGTTTCCTGGATGGGAAGGCTTAACTACAAATCACCCAGTTTTGAGAGATGCTATATATAAGGAGAGGACATAGTCTAAGATATTTGATTGCAACCAGAAGAACCCGCCATAACTGTGATTGCAATGAGAATCTACAATATTTTGTCATGGTTATATATGTGTGTAGGAAGGAAATATATATTATTTCAATATCGGGTTTCACACTTTCACTGTCACACTAGCTGAAAACAAGAGCAAACAGAATTTATATATATATATATATTTAACTAGATGCATATCATGTGTAGCTCATGGTTAGGAGAAAACTTATTTAAATTTCAAGTAACCATGAGATATCCATCATATACATATGTTTAAAGTTATAAAATTGTTTAGACTTGTTGTGATTTTGACTGGATACACATCATGGATAGCTTATGTTTAACATAAAAACTATTTAAATTTTAAGTAAACATGATAAAGTTGTAAAATTATTTAGACTTGTTGTATATTTGACTATATATACATTATGAATAGCTCGTAGTTAAGAGATTAGTTATTTAAGCTCTTCATCAAAGTTTTTTTTTTTTTGGCTTAATCGGAGTTGAACGTTGTTGAAGGCAAAATCATCTTTTTAAAAACATATTTTTAAAATATAATGTTTATATTTTATTATAAAGAGTAATATTGTTATTTTTAAAATTAATGATCATGCCCCTAGACAATATGCATAGCACCCCAACCACAAAAAAAAAAACAAAAGTAGTATATAAATTAAATAATTGAAAAGAGGAACTCATGATTAGAGTTGAAATTCATTTCATGCTGTATATTACCTCCAGTCTTTTATATAAGAGTAAAATGACTTTTTTTATAAATAAAAAAGCGATTTAACTCTCATATTTGTCATTTCTCCCAAAATAATTTTCAGGACTTATAAAGTAATAAATAATCTAATAATGCACATAAATATTTAAGAATATATATTATAATTAAGTAATTTATTTATATTTTTTAATTTCCTAAAAAAGTTAAATGAATCTTAAGAACTATGGTAGTATTAATTAAGTAGGATATCTAGCTTTTTAATTCATTCCTTTCTTACAGAAATAGATAAGTGTGATTTATCATACTAACTTATGAAAAAAAAAAACAAAGATATAGATCAGTGTAGATCTCAATCCCATATTTAATAATAATAGGATCATAGTTATAAAATTAAAAAAAAAAATATGACTGTCATATGCAAAATGTCAAATAAAATATCTTCGAATTTAGCAAATTAAATTTGACAACTATTGGGTTATAGGTATAACCTTCAAATTTGGTTTACCTTATTTGATGATTATTGTGTATTTAACCATCAAATTGTAGCATCAATTTTTTTTTTTTGGCAAAAAAAATTGTAGCATCAGTTTGACGGTTTTATTTAGAAAACCATCAAATAAAGCAATGCAATTTTTTTCTTTTGGAAAAAAAATTGGGCTGCTTGAAAGGGGTTTGCTTTTCAACCTATTTCCCAGTTTTCTTTTTCTTTTTTTTATATAAGGAAACAAAGAAACAGCTACTCAACTACTAATTTTGTCCAGTAGTGTTAAAAATAAACGCATTTATCAACCTCTTGTTCTTGGGCAAAAGTACTGAAAGCAACCTCGCACTATAAAAAAGAAAAAAGAAATTGATGCCTACATAAACAATGCCAGAAAGAAACATAAAGTATTAATTACTCAAAGAGTACACGTTTAAAGGACTTGTGTTTTGGTTTGAAAATGTTTTGGTTAGCGTCTTAAAAAGATCCTTAATTAAGAATCCATGATAAATTCATTTTTCAGTTAATTGGGTGATAATTTTGTATCCTATTAATCATACATGTGTGTGTGTGTGTATCCATTCTTTTTTTGTTTTTCCTTTTCCTTTGACCAAAAAATATTTATCTCATTGGCTACAGATTATATTGTAAATTGAATTATGGTGTTGAATGACATCCCTAGTTAACTTATAAGACCCCACTTCGTCTGACTTTGTTTTCATTTAAAACATTTCGTAATGAACACAAGTATTCCATGAAATTATTTAAAGCTAACATGTAACTAGCATGCAAACACCGCACGTCAAAGAGAATATTCATTATTATAGTGCCCTAATTAAGAAAATAGGTTAAAGTATATATTTGATTTTTTAAGTTTATATCAAATTTTATTTCAGTCCGTTTTGTTTGAAAGTGCATTTTTTATTCTTTAATTTTAATATCATTAGTTTAATTTAAGAAAAAAAAACCAACTCACAAATTTATAACGGGAATTTTCCAATTAAATGCTAATAAAAGATAGTTAATTTCAAAATATAAAAATAATTACATTAAATAGTTAATTTTTAAGCATGTTATAACATTATTTAATTGTAGAATCACCATTTAAATTTGCTAAATCAGTATTTTCTGTTAAGCATAAGTTTACACAAACTGTCAAATTTCAATGCCTTCCTTTATGTTAAACTAACAGTGTTAAGAATAAAAAACTGTCAATATTTTCTGTTAATTGGATTAATGTGTAAATCTATCCATAGAGTATTTCATTATAGACATATAACATCATAAACTTTTCTTACGTGCAAAAATACATATGGCGTTTTTAAAATGTGCAAAAATCTCAGCAATATACAAACAACTAACGCCAGTTGTTTAGCAAATATGTAAGTGAAGAAAGTGGTGTAAAAATACTTATGAAGCTTTTGAAATGATGCAAAAGTGCCACTACTATTACTATTGGAAACTCTATGTATATTTCTTTACAAAAGGAAAAATTATGATGTGCCTTTGTCGGAATTCTTCGTACGAATATTTGTACCTTAACCTTAATTAATTGTATCACACGCCAATGAATGAGTATCAATTCATGAGACAGAGCCAAGTCAGATGGTTACTTACTTTCCATGCATGGAATGAACCTATAATTAGATATATTAATAATTGTTGGAGATGTTTATGTGCTTATTATGGGGTTTGATCTGATCTTTTATTCTTTTAATGTTATTTTGAGAACGAGTAAAGGAAGGATGTCTTTCAATGAATGAACAACCTTTAAATTATATGCTCCTACAACCTTCCACTATGATAAAAGTTAATTAGAGGACACTGCAAGGATAATTTGGCACGTGAAAGGGAGCCCACAATCTAAAAAGTTTACCATGTTACCAATTAGTGATTAATAAATCTCTGACATATTTGGAGCCATACATGTATACATATCTATATGAGACAACTATAATAAAGATTTCAAATTCTAAGAATTCCGACATAGATGGATTTGTTGCTTTGGATTTACACAATCTACTTACCTTGGTTCATGATTGAGTTTTAGATGTTCCGGAAAAAATGTCCTACCAATATGCAACCACATATAATGAATGGTGTGATCATCCAAAAACTGAAATCACTAGATGATCTTTTGGGACCAATTTACCAGCAACAAACAGACAAACTAAGCGTGGTTTTGATTAAGGAAGGGTCATTATATCAGATAATAGATATTGTCTTTAATCCTTAATATAAGAGTCAAATACTTCATAAATTTCTTTTTATAAGAAACAACTACCATATACACCTTGTTTCTATTCATAAGAAACATTTAGAAAATGTCTAAAGTTTTATTTGTCAGTTTCCAATTTTGCCTTGATTTAATTAGTTATTTTAAAATTTGTTCATTTATTAATTATTATCACTCTCACTCTGTGATCTCTCCCATAAATAAGGGTACCTTAGCGAAAAATGTTACAATTTTTACATATTTAATGTCTTTGATAAATTTTTAATTGACGTAATTTGGTTAAGTGTTTCTTATTAAAATGAATGGCGGACAAATTGGTTTCTTTAAAATATTCTATTTCATCTTGATTACCTTTGGATAAAAACCCTTTAATATATGCAAACAACGAAAATACTTTGTGGGGGCACATAATAAATTTGGGAGATATTGGATTGAAATGTTATATTTAGGACTAATTATAATCTCAAACTAAATCTTATATTATGGAGCAGAGATAATAATTTAGTACTCTCGTAAGTCTTCTGGTCATCACTGAGAATGTTGTGCTTTATCCCCACAAAAGTCTATGATACCTGTATCCTCAATATCGCTTGCTCTCTCCGCAACTAACAAATTACTGTGAAAAAACTAGACAATGAACATGCTTGTGTCCAACCATGAGACCTGCATTTGCCTCAAAGAAGAAGTTTTTGAATATTAATGCATCAACAACAGACATAAATAGGCGGATGATTGTTGCAGAGAACTAATTGCAGCCACATGCTTGGATTGAGCAATAATATAGGGTCAAAATGATTATATTTAGACTACTGTTTATAATAATGAAGGATTGCTTGTTAAAGCTAAATATATTTCCAACCTACCAATAATATTGTTTGATAATATGTTGGTGGTCAAGTTCAGTGATTGCATCAGACATAGATCGTTACTAACAGTCATTTGGTTCCTTAAAAAGAACTAAATAATCCCTCACCAAACCATATTTCCTGGTCGGATCTTTAATAATGCGTTGTAAGCAATCAAAATGGTCCCCATATATTATATATATGTATGTATGTATGTATGTATGTATAATTCATATCATAGAAGAATTAAACACTTTTCATGATCCGCAGAGAAAAGAAGGTGAAAGAGATTCCTGGGGTGTGGGGCAGTGAATAGAGTAAAGACTGTGATAATAACGTGTGGTGTAGGTTTGCGGGGTTGGGTCCACTGGAGAGAGAGTGAAGTCGGAGTTATGATTTTGGGTGAAGCATGAGGATAAGAATGAGGCTGGGCTTGCTATTTGATTTCTGACCATACACATATGATAAGCAAAAGTTTAGTTAAGTTAATTAGGTCTCAGGGCCTATTAGAATTAGTGTCTGCACCTCTAGATTCAAAGAGTATACTTATAGCCTGCGAGGGTTGGGTCCGACTGGTTGACAAGGGGAAGGCAAGGCGCCGCGTACCCGCCAGGTCTTGGGCTCGATTCCTTGCGAGGCACCCCGAGATTAGTCTGGCAGAAATGCTGGGATACTCTGAGTTAGCGATAACCTCCTACTCGGAAAAAAAAAAAAAAGAGTATACTTATAGATCAATTGCTAATAAGGTCTTTATCACATTGGCAACATAATTTAATCTTATGAGTTATAAACTAATTCTTTGCCATATGGGCCAAACTTGTTTGGCCTTTAATCTATATATTAATTGTAAATAACTCATTATCAACTGGATCAATATATGTTGGCCTTTAACCCTTATATTAATTGTATATGAAACGAAAATCAGTGCCACACTGCCATCAGTTTTGTGTACGTGTGTGTATTTCTTTTTTCGCTAAGCATTTGTATCTTCCTATCAAAGTCATTCTTATTCAATGCATTATTGAGCATTAAATATGGATATCTCTTCGACGGGAATTGACTATTGGTTTGCCATATTTGTACTACTATATATTTATTAATAGATAATGCTTCATACTTTACGGTTAAACAGGAAACTATATTGTAAGAGGATAACTCCTTCCATTAGACACAACTTTATTAATTTTATTTGTATCTATTGATGCAATGCAGTCTTCTTTCTTTATTTCTTTGTTTCATATCTATCTTTTTTTCGTTCTATAGATACAATAGGCACACTCACCTGGCCATAACGTACGATTGACAATGATAACAACAACAACAACAACAAATAAAGAGATCATGATCATGTAAATGAAATAATATGGACTCATATTGATAGGGGTTAAATTTAAAATTTATCTCTAGAAGTTTTCAATCATGAACAATTTTATCCTAAAAATATTTTTGGATTCAAGGTTTGCTTCAAAAGTGTTAAAATGGAGTCATGTTACTCGTTACCATTAGAAACATTAACAGTAAGCTCCACCTCTGAACCTCACTAGTAAGGCGAGTAACATTCTCTTTCCATTATAAGTTATGTGAACCGATTGTTAATTGCCAGCCAAAATGCGAGCAGTTCTGCTTTCACACCCTTCTTTGATATTTTACAAGTAAAAGGAAGGCCCAGAGCTTTATCCCAGATCAAAACAACTGTAGAAGTACAATCCACAGAGCTTGGATTATTAACCTGATGTTTGACACCAGGGATTTGGAGGGGAAGAGGAAGGGATATGAAATTTTTATGAATTTAATTTTAAAAAATTGGAGAAATCATTATAAAATTTTTAAGAAGAGAAGATGTATGATAATAAAATAGTAAGAAAAATTGATTAAAAGCTTTTAATCCCATTTTTCAATTTTTTAATTCTTTTAAATCCAACTTATATAGAAAAATATTCCCTCCCCTTCCCTCAAAATCCTCGTACCAAATGACCCTTTTGAGTGTCGTTTGTGGTAAAATAACGTCAACACTGAAATCGCCTAGTATGCTCTAAGGCCAAGTATCACTGGGACAGATTTCTTTGTAGCTTCTGATATAAGGTGGCGAGTATTTAGTTTCCGGTAAAAATTGAAAAATCAAAATACTTATAAAAATAAAATCGAACATATAAATTAATCGAATTAAAATAATCAAATTATTCCGGTTCAGTTTTTCATTTAATCACATTAACCGAAAATATTTAATAATTTAATAATTTAAATATAATATAATAAATTTTAAATATATTATAATATTTAATAATATATGTAAAAATATAATAATATTTAATAATTATTAAATAAAAATATATATTATATATATAATTTAGTTTTTTAGTTAAAACTGAATTTTTTTCCATAGACATCGAACTGAAAACCGAACACCGATTTATTACAAATAAAAAATTGAAAACCGAATTATTTTGGTTTGGTTTTCAATTTTTTCCCTATGTTCTGACCAATATTGATATTAGGACTAACACTTAAGCAATAACTAAATTTAGTGGCACCTTGTTTGGCCAATATATACACACACACTTATGCACAGATATATTTCTACCTTTATGTAAATTCCCGAATGATTCCAAAAGGTACAATTCAGTCATTGTACATTGTTGATGGGGTGTCATTGTTAATGGAGTTGGGAATTAGGATTGGCTTGTTTAAACCTGAATCTCATATTCTCTACCATTTTTGAGGCTCGGCCTGCGAAAGGGAGGCTCGCGGGTTTGAGGCCCTTTTCAACTTTTTTTTAAATGCAACATCAATTTTAGCATTGATACAAGTTCCTTACTAAAAAAAAATAGAAAGTCATATCTAATTATCTAAATAACTACATTAACAATAATAAATACTCTGAAAGTCTTAAATTTAAGCTCACAAATCACATAACATAAGCTTCTTTTTTCATTAATCATCATCCTATATCTAATTTTAATGACATTTGAATTTGACTGAGTTTCACTAGGAATAGACTCAGAAGACTCTGCTTCAGTGAGATGAAAAATATCAAGTATTTTATTCATAACACCACCACCACACTACAAAAAAATGTAGAATTTGTAGCGGATAATTTGTAGCGGTTTCATTAACCGCTACAAAATTCATAGTTTGTAGCGGTTATTTGCCAAACCGCTACAAATTTGCAGCGCCCATGGAACGCTAAAGCGGTAAATGAACTAGTAGCGGTTATAAACCGCTACAAATTTGGCGGGGAGAAGGCGCCAAAATTGTAGCGTCATTTTGCAACGGTTTACTAAATAAAAACCGCTACAAAAGTTGAAAGGTCATCATATTTGTAGCGGTTAAAGAAACCGCTACAAAGCTCAATGATTTTCAATTTTGCCACAGTATTTTGCAGCGGTTTTTGATTGTCAAAACGCT
>QFDD01001833.1:0-27458 GCA_006871305.1 Vachellia collinsii | reverse complement strand
TATTACGCTATCTACTCTGCTTACTTCATATTCTCATACTTAAGTGCTTCAGTGATTATCATTCAATTCTCAAGAAGGAGAATATACTTGTTATTTATTGAATTTGTGAGAGTTACTCAAGGTTGGAGAATCTTGAGTGTGTTGAGACACGAGCAAAAGTGTCTGTGGGTTAGTTTGAGTTAGGAAGGGGGAGAGTCCTTCTTCGGATTGGTTGTAATCTGTTGAGATTAGTAGATTTGAAAAGCTCAGAGGATTCTGAGGACTGGACGTAGGTCAGAGAGGGCCGAACCAGGATAAACCACTTTGTCCATTTCCTTCATACTCTGTTTTTACGCTTTTAACGTTGCGAAAATTTTATCTGACCAATTCACCCCCCCTCTTGGTCAAATCCGATCCTAACAATTTCTTATGCTTCTAAAACGCTAGATGTTGCTCAGAAAAACTACACAACCACTGAAAAACAGTTATTTGCAATTGTATTTTCATTGGATAAATTTCGACAATATCTCATAAATTCAAAAGTGATTGTGTACACAGATCATGCAGCAGTTAAATATCTTTTTCATAAGCCTCAATCAAAACCAAGACTCCTGAGATGAATGCTGTTGCTGCAAGAATTTGACATGGAAATCAAGGATAGAGCAGGGAATGTTAATCATGTTGCAGACCATCTTAGTAGGCTTCCGTCTGAAACAAGGGGAGTATTGTCTTCTAATTCTGTTTACGATTCTTTTCCCAACCGGTCCCTTTGCACTTTGTCTGTGTCCCAACCTTGGTTTGCTCATTTGGTAAATTTCCTTGCTACAAAGTTAATTCCCTCACATTTGACTACTTTTCAGGCTCAAAAACTTAAAAGCGAAGCCTCTTATTACTTTTGGGATGCACCACATCTATGGAAAATCTGTTCAGATCAAGTAATACAAAGGTGTATTTTAGAAGTTGAGTCTCATGCTATATTGGAGTCCTGTCACAACACTGTATGCGGGGGACATTTTGGAGCAAAGAAAACCGCCAGAAAGATTTTAGAAGCTGGTTTCTATTGGCCTACCTTGTTCAAGGACTCTTTCAAACATTGTAAAGCTTGTAATATTTGTCAACAGTTTGGAGGAGTAAGTAAGCGCCATGAGACGCCACAGCAGCCGATTCTTTTCTGTGAGGTTTTCGACGCATGGGGAATAGACTTCATAGGACCCTTCCCACCTTCCAATGGATATACCTACATATTGTTGTGTGTGGATTACTTGTCTCGATGGGTGGAGGCCATTCCAACAAGAAAAGATGATGCAGCTACTGTAGCCAAATTCCTGAAATCTGCTACTTTTAGCAGATTTGGGGTACCCAAAATATTGATCAGTGATCAAGGCGCACATTTTTGCAACAAACTCATGACTAATCTGTTGGTAAAATATGGTGTATCTCACAAGGTTTCAACTCCTTACCACCCACAAACGAATGGGCTAGCTGAAGTATCTAATAGAGAAATCAAGAGAATTTTGGAAAGGATTGTCAAGCCTTCAAATAAAGATTGGAGCCTAAGGTTGAATGACGCTCTGTGGGCTTATCGCACTGCTTTCAAGACACCGATAGGGATGTCTCCGTACCGTATTATCTACGGAAAGGCCTGTCACATCCCCATCGAACTTGAGCACAAATCGTACTGGGCAGTTAAAAGCTGCAATGCGGAGTTAGAGGAGGCAGGGCTAAACAGACTGCTTCAAATTCAAGAATTAGAAGAGTTGCGTTTGGACGCTTACCAAAGTTCAAATATCTATAAGAAGAAGACTAAGCTGATTCATGATTCAAACATTCTGAGAAAGCAGTTCAAAAAGGGTGACCGTGTGCTGAGATACCAAACCCGCTTAAAGTTCAAAAAAGGAATATTCAAACACAGTTGGGATGGACCATACACGGTGGTCAAAGTACATGATTTCAGGGTAATAGAGTTGCAAGAAGAGGCCTCTGGCAAGATTTTCTAATGCAACGGCCATCTTCTCAAGCTCTATTCAGAACCGATTGAGCCAGTTTGACATCAGGTCGTCCCTTTCCTTTCTCTTTTACATTTCACTGATTTTTCATGTTGTTTCGGTTGTGAAAAAAATTGAAAGTGAACGGGACATTCCAGTAGAATAGGAATTTGATTTCTTTTCTTTTGTTTTTGTTTTGTTTAATGATCCCCAATGTTTCTTCATTGAGCTTATTTTGTGATTCCACACTACACACACTCAATTGCATACCTTCGTTTACCCATCTAGGCATTGTGGACCTAGCATGTGACTATGAGTTTTTCAATGACAATTACTTTGAGTGCTGCGTGAATTGTAATTGTGCCTCGAATTGTGTAGACTATCTACTGGTTTGATGAGCTAATTGAGTGACTCTGATTGATTTTTCAGTTTGTTAGGAGTGTTTACTGGGGTTTTTAAGTGACATTGTCTCGGTACCATTTTAGTCGCGACATAAAACATTTTAGTTGCGACATTTTGTACTTCATGTCTCTCTCTTTTTTTTATGTCGTGACATATTTTGAAAAATGTCATGACTTTTTATCTTTTAAGTCGCGATATATGTTGAATTGTGTCGCGACATAAAGCCTCACATCAGATCCCAACGTCTTTATATCAGTAGTCCCTGACAGTTCATTCATTTCTTCCTGCCCTAGCCGTTGCGACGCTCCTGCTCCAAGCGTTACGCGTTTTCCCCTCTACGCCCAACGGTCGTGTGCACTGCTCCAACATCCATCCGTTGCAGCTTTCTACCATTCTCCTCCTCTCTATTTATATCCATATCTTTTCTCCTCTCATTCTATTCACATTTCCATTCCTCTCAAGTCAGAGAGTGATTGGTTTCTCGGTACCTCACTTCCCTTTGCATTTTCTTCCCATTCCTCGTCTCCAAGTCCTCAAGGTATTAACCCATCCTTCCATTCATTGATTCTGTTTAGTTTCATTTCATAGTTCCTTGGTCAGTATCGAAGTTTTGTCTGACAATACTAGTATGATCGTTGAATGCATTTCATTCTCAAACCCTTTTCTGAATCAATATTGGGTTGGCTGTGAAATTTCTTCATTTCCACGAGCAGGGCCGGTTTCACAAGTATAACTTTCAGAATTTGGTGCCAAATGTCGCGACATTTATTATATATATATCGTGACATAAATCATACAATAGCCCTTGGTGCAATTTGTGTCGCGATATATGTTGAAAAATGTTGCGACATGTATGCTCAAAAAAAGAATTTTGCCTTTATTCCACAGCTTACTTCAATTTTTCCTTTCCCTGCACTTTTCCATCAATGATCATAAGTATTAGTTGTTAGGCATATCCATAGAGTGTTTTCATCCAGTTCTCGTCTTGTGATTTCCTCTCTTTTTCTTGTTTTAGTCAGTTTCGATTATCATTTGCTTAGTTTAGTTCACGTATGTTGGTGTGTCTATCAGTACTATAGTGATCATTGCGTGCATTTCATTGGCATCACATCTTTTCTGGCTTAAAGTTGACTTGGCTGTTGAAATTTTCGATCACCATGAGCAGACGTGTTTTAACTTGTCTTTTCTTTCAAAATTATGCTTTATGTCGCGACTTTTGTGATATATATCGTGACATACTCCCTGAAACAGCTCTCGGTATAGTTTCTGTCGCGACATATAGATAAAAATGTCAGGACATGTTTGCTCAAAAACACTTTTTGCCTTTCTTCCACAGCCAATGTCAGTTTTTTCGCTCAAACAAAAATCTTATCTTCAATGATCACATAGTATCGGTATTCTAGTTACCACCATAGAATAATTTAGATCCTGTCATCTGTGTTTGTTTTTTCATTGTTTGTTTTGTGTGTTTTTTTTTCATTTTTTGTGCATAGAAAGATGGTACACACAAAGAATCTGAGAACTGATAGTGGCTCCGAAGGTGAATCACCAGTCCACCTATCGCGGGCAGAAGCAGTCAAAAAGTTTGGTAGTAAGGGGGCCGTATAGGAGCGATTTTTCCCCGAGACCCACCAATTTCTTTTTTATTAGCAGGCCATTGATTTGGGTCTTGGGGAACTCATGAAGAAAAGGACCCCAGCCAATTTGACAGTAGTCTAAGAATTTTATTTGCACTCCGCCACGATAGGGGCACTTAGTATCAGTTTTAGAAACCAGGAGTTCACCATTGATGCTGGTGATATCCGCAGATTCTACCGGTTACTGGCAGTTGAGCAATGTCAATTTTAGCATCTGCGGTATAACCTTAACCTCGTCATTGGGAGGACGCTTTTGAGGTGATGGGAGTAGAAGGTGCTGGTTGGACAAGGAGGGGTGAGAAGCAATTTTTTGAAAGAAAATACATGAACGAAGAAGCAAAGGTCTGGCTGAATTTTATGACTTACAATGTTCGACCGCTTACTCACATCTCCGACATTCCGGTTGAGGGGGCATTACTCCTGTACCTTCTGATGACTGGCCAACCTATTGACATAGCGGTGATAGCACGAGATCAGATACTGCACTGTATGAACAGTGCCCGTGCCTTGCTAGTTTTCCCTCACCTTATCACCAATATTTTCCGGGCCCAGAAGATTGTTGAGAGGAAAGCTGATTTGACTTTAGCCCCCGTCACCACTCGGATGTTCACTGCTCCGCGACCTACACCTGAAGCTGCCAAATCAAGCAGGAGTAGGAAGAAAGGGAAACGCCCAGCAGTGGAGGAGGCTGCTGAGCTCGTAGCGACTGCTGAAGAGGAGGGAACTGGCATCTCTTTAAATTCCCTCAGTGAGCAGATAGCCATCTTGACCGATCAGGTCATCTCTATCAACCAGCAAATGATGGCTAATGAACTCCGCCACCAAAGGTTCCTGGATCCCCTTATCTTTCAGATGGCGAAATCCCTACACGTCGACCTTCCCCCTAGTTTTGAAGAGGAATTCTGGAAAAGCTCTATTCCCTCGGCTTCTTTCTTCCCATCAGGGCTGGGTGAGCCATCAGGGTTAGGTGAGCCTGCGGTAGAGGGTCGCGATGCTGCAACCGAGGCAGAGGAGGTAGATCCCCAGGATGGAGTAGGAGAGAAGGAGGATTGATCTTTTGTTTTGTTTTGTTTTTCTGTCTTTCATCCCCTCTTGAATTGTAGTTATGAACTTCACTCTCTGGCTTTAGTTTCATATTGTATGTTTTTTTTTCAATGCACTTGATGGTTCAGCATAATTCTTTGTGTCCCGTGTTCTTAATTCCGATGTCTCACTTTCTCCATCCTTTTACATTGAGCACACTGCAAATTTTAAGTGTGGGGGAGATTTTTGATTGTGGTGGTGAATGAATTCGTAAGCTTAAATGCATTTTGCATGTTCAAAGGTCAGGTTTGAAAAATTTTTAACTTCTGAGCAATTTATGTCGCGACATTATATATGTATATCGCGACATCAACCACTCTGATGCCCAAGCTTACTCTCGGTACATTTTATGTCGTGACATTACCTCTTTACGTCGCGACATTGATGATAATTTTTTTTTGCATCTAAGTGATCTTCGTTTGGAAAATTCATGTAAGTGCATCCTGCTTTGTTTTCATAGTGAATTCTTGGCCCCCTCAATTCAAATTAATGCATTAAACCAAGAAAACCATCCTCACTGTAAATTTTTTTTGTGATCTTGCCTTTTGAAAATGATTTCTTTAAGATTTTTACAAAGACTCTTGGGACTCTTGCATGTTCGTTAATGACCCTTGTGATCATCTTTGATCAATCATCCAAAGTTTTACTTCTTGTGATGAATGTTCTGATGTCTTGTGAATAGTGCACATTAATTGGAACTCATGTATGAACAGCTGGGATGTTAACCCTTGTTGGAAGGATATCTTTGAGCCTGAATTCCTTATATATTGAGTGATTATTCATATAGCCTGCATTCTCTAGAACTTGTTTTAGTTCTTAGTCAAAGCTTAGTATGTTTCAATGCAATTAACATGAAAGAGGCATTCAATTCTAAACCTTTTCTCCAAACACAAACCTTCATATTAGTTACACCCTTTGATAACCCTTTTTGAGCCATTCACCAAGTGTTGTGTATGCATATATTCTTAGAAACTTGAGAACATCTTGATAGAGTTAAAGTTGAATTTATTCATGAAGAAAAGAAGAGTTTATATTGTAGAATGTCATTTGTCCAAAAAAACAAAAAACAAAAAACAAAAACAAAAAAAAAACAAAAACAAAAAAAACAAAAAAAAAGAGAGAGAGAAAAATAAGGCATTTGAAACGACTCTTCATGAAGCTTCATGTGGTAATTGGATGTTATTCTCGAATCATGGATTAATAGCATACATGCACATGACATTTGTTTCTCCTTATCTACTCCATGTGACCTAATTCCATCATTACAAGCCACAAAGCCCTCTTGATTCATTGTATTGATGCATGAATAGTGGAGATTTTAGAACTATTACAAGCTTATGGTAGGATGCTTTCTGCTTGAATTTAGAGTGAAAAGAACCCCAATAAGGAGAGATAGTGAGTAAACACTTATACCCTGTGAGAGAATCCCCGATGTTCATGCATTTAGAATCAATTGTATGTGTGACTAATCCTTTGGCATTGCTCATTTTATCATCTTTAGTTTTTCTAGAGGATGACATTTAATTTAATCACAAACTCATTATCAAGCATGCCTTTTTCCTCGTTTGTCTTCGTAATTTCTTGGGAAAGATTCAAATCTTTGTCCAAGAGTACAAAGGTTTAAGTGTGGGGGAATGATAAACGCCAATATTTACATAGTTTTCTTACTCCATTTCGGGATATTTGATAGCTTAATTGCTCTATTTTGTGTTAAACTGAATCCGTTTTCCTCTGTGGTCGTATATTGCATATATAATAACACAAAAAGGGAAAATTGAGTGAATTGTGTCCCCAAGCTGTACATACCTTTGAGCTCCAGTGTTTTATACTTTAACGAGGTCCCTTTTACTTCTAATTGCAGATGCAGAGGGGAGATATTCAAGTACTCAAAGACAAAACTGAAGGGAATGCAATTCAGGATTGAGAGGAGTGCCACTGGACAATTCATGTCGCGACATGTAGCTGTGTTAGTCGTGACACATTTCAAATTAAGTCGCAACATGAGGACATGGAATTGATGCTGTGCATTTTGAGTTGAGATCAGCAACTGGATCAAAAAGAGAGAGGAGTCACGAAGAAAAGGGAGGCTGACGGGGAGAGATATCACGAGGAGGGACAAGTTCTCTGTATTCTTCTTAAACCTTCGGCAGATCTTCATCAATTTTTACACACTTTTTCTCCATTTTTCCATCTGTTTTTCACATTTTTCTGCTACCTTCCACCCATCCTTCTGCTGTATCATCTCCATTTCCATCTTCCATTTCTGATGGTTGAGCGTAGGAGTGATAGCTACTGCGTTATTGGAATCATGAGAGGCTAGATTCTTGGCCTCTTGGTGATGGAGAGCAAGACTTGAGCCAACAATTCATTGGGGAGTATTCCTAGCCATATCTTGTATTTGAATGTTGTAGAGATCTTTAGATCTAGAGACTTCTACTGCTATGAATTTCAGTTTGCAGATCTACAAATTTGTGATTTGGCTATGTAGTTGGATTGGTTGTTGTTCATACAGATTAGAACATATGAATTTCAGATTTGAATCATTGTGTTCATTAGGTTATCAATGAATTTCAGATTTGAATCCTTGTGTTCATTAGGTTATCAATGATTATTGGTAATTGGTTGTGCATTAGGTTTCTCTGATTGTGATTGCAATCCTTCAAAAGCATGAGCATCAATTACTCTTTCTGCATTCTGAGTTGCGCTGAACAATGCTTTAAGGAATGTTGTTTGACTTGGATTCAAGCAAATCTGCATTAATTGAACCATTGGACCTAAGTGATAGCTTAGGGTTTATTAATTGAACTCAGAAGGATAGATCTCCCATAACTAAGCCAAGGCAAGGATAGTTAAGTTTCCATGACTAAGAGTCTACTCACTAATCTCCCATTTTAATCCAAATTTTACTTTCAGTATTGAAAACACAAAAAAATATTTTACCACAAGTTTTGCATTTCATTCAGTAATTTTTAGAGTAAATCCCCCTTACTTTGCAAACTCAAGTTCAACGATGTTTTTAATAACCAATTTAGACTAGGATAGCCAATAAACCGCTCCTCGAGAAGAACGATTGGTTGCCCACTATACTGCATTAATTTGGAGCAATCATTTTGTATCGAACCGGAAGGCGACAAAACTATGTCCGATCAGGTATATTATGATTTTATAATGATTTTTCTAAGTTATAGACTAAACCTCTATGATTTTGGACTTTGTGACCAATCAATTTCATTGAGAAAACTTATTTGGGTTTGGGAATATCACTGGGTGACCAAAGTGTCAAATAGGATAAATAATTTGAATAATGACTTTGAGTGGGGAATTATTGGAAGACTTTTGGTTGTACACTGAATGTTCAGGCTCATTGTGTTACAAGGGCCCATGTCACCCCAATGATGTTAAGGGGAGATCTCATGGTTCGGACTTGTGCTCTGTGAATCTAGCTAGTCCACATCACTAGAACAATTAGCCATGAGATTTGACCATGAGGGGAGTGAATTGATAGACTTTAAAAATTATTGTAAAGCAATGACAGAAAATAAGGAGTTTGAGAGAGAAATTGACACAGTGATTTATACTGATTAGGTCCTCCTGACCCACGTTCAGTCCTCAGATCCCTTCTAAGCTTTGCGAATACACTAAGAACAATATACTTGGCCTTTTAAGCCTTTACAACTTGGAGTGATAAGCTCTCCCCCTTTCAATTTGAAAGGAATAGAAGAATATTCTCCCCCTCTATCTCTGTAAACCAACCAGCTGTCTCAAGACTCACAATCTTGTATCTCTCTTGGAAACACAGTTTTGAATAAAGAAATTCTCACACCAAAATTAAATGCAAAACACTGAAGTATTATAGAGAGAGTGAAACAGAGGAAGATTTTGAGGGAATAATTAATGCAACTTTATATATAGGTAATCTTAATCTTCCCGTCTTGAATGCTCTTATATTTATAGTTGAGCAGCAATAAATATCCGTTAGAAAGAGCTTTATTTCTATTACTCTTAACTTCATAGTTCAATGTTGTGCATTGAATCTTTCTGACATGCAGTATGGTTGTGGCCTGAGATTTTGTCCATTAAGTGCATTCTGGTGAAACAATTAGAAGACACATGCCTTGTTGCTAAGTAGAAGGAAGAAGCATTTATAAGTGCATAATGGATTCAAATAAATTAAGGATGAAAGAGGAAAGATTACGAATAAAGTTAAAGTTCTGACAAACTGAGATACTATCAATAAAAGAGAGTACTCAAGTTTTAGTTGGAATACTTGAGTGTTGTTGGTCAAACAAGGCAATGAAATCTCATTCAGTTGCAAGGTACTCAAGTTTTAATGGAAATACTCGAGTGTTCATAGCACTTTTAAGGTATACTCAAGTTTTGAGAAAAGTATTGTGATAAAACACAAGAACACTTTTGTTGATACTCGAGTGCTAAAGGTAAAATGAAAGAGTGTTGTTGATACTCAATTTTTAATAGTAACACTCGAGTGTTTGTAAAGCATTTTGATGTTAGTACTCTCGATGATTCTCGAGTATGCACAAAAGTATTGTCAATGCTTGACTACTAGAAGAGATACTTGATTTTTAATAAGTTTTTAAAAGATAATTGCCTACTTCACTTTCGATACTCGAGTTTAGTGAGCTCATACTCGAGTATTGTGAGTTCATAAAGCATTAAAGCAAGAACTTCCTTTGACTCTCAAGTATTCTTATGGAGTATTGAGTTTAGAAGGAATTTTTTAGCTTGATACTCGAGTATTATTGCATAATACTCGAGTATTGTCAATACTCTTATAGATACTCAAGTTTTTGCTCAAGTATTGGAGTTCAAAAATGGTTTTATCAATACTTGAGTATTGTAGTGCAACACTTGAGTGTTACCAATACTTTCATGAGTGCTTGAGTGTTCTTGGAAGTGTTAAGCTTTGAGAACTAATTTTGCTTAACAATACTCAAGTATTGAGATTCAATACTCAAGTATTGTCAATACTTTCACCAATACACGAGTAAAATTGAAAGTATTTAGTTTTAAACTGTCTTTTCTTAAAGCGATACTCGAGTATCATTATGCAATACTCAAGTATTCTCAATACTTTCATCAATAGTCGAGTACCTTTTGAAAATGTTGTGAAAACAGTTTATTTTTAAAGCTAAGTACTCGAGTATGTACTATTATACTTGAGAGGTGATATATAATTCACAATTCGTGCAAAAACATATTTGTCATCATCAAAACATTTTCTCAACAAGCCTTTTCTGGGTAGCTACCAGTCTTATGGGATAGCACAGCCCATGGGTTCAGTCAGAGGAAATAAGGTAGGGGAGTTACAAGGGAGATTCAGTGTTTTGAGGAAAAATGACCATGACACTACTTATCCATATGGTTTTTATGATCATTGTGATATATTTATGATGATGAGAGTGATGTTGAAATATATATATATTCTGTGAAATGTGAATATAGATGACTGTTTAAAGCGTTTGAAAAATTGAGTGTAATTTATGAAATTAGTTTTATACACAATTAATTCTTTGTCTCTCATCGGCACTCGCTAGTATGCCTTTTGAGTCAAATGGCTGGTTAATGAGGCTTTTGTCTCACTCTATTGTTATTAACATTTTTCAAGTAATAGCTTCCTTGTTAAGACTTTTGGAAAGGTTCTGAAGGCTTAAATTGGGCTATAACTATTGCATAGCCTCCTTTTTTGTTATATATGATGCATTAATATATATATATATTGCTACCATTATAGGGCTCATATTTTGTTATACCCTTAATTGATACATTAGGACTCATATTTTAATGAATTACAATTAGAAGGCAAGAGGCCTATCATTGATACTTGTATAATATTTTGAGTGGATCCACTATGCTGATTTGTGACTAATTGTCAGAAGGAATACGTTTTATGTTGGACAATTGGGCATTGAGCCATCAATTTGATATTGGCCTGGAAGTTGAAAGCTTTGATCTAATCGATTTGATATTAATGTGAAATATTATAACTTTCTAGTTAACCTATTTTATAAATTAAGATTTTTTGTAGCCATAGTTAATTGTTAAATTTTTGTTTATTGAATTAAGTAACTGGTGTGGAAAGGCCATGGTTACAGTTTGAAATTAAAATTTCAGACTTAAAAAGGTGCAGCCTAAAAAATTGTTCTTTCTACACTGCATCTCTTATGTGCTGTTTAAAAGAGTCTCTTTTTAAACCACATCTTTCACATATGGTCTAAGAGTATGTTTGGATTAGCTTTTGGAGAATAACTTCTACCTCGATTTGCATAAAAGTTATTTTAAAGAATAGATTTTAGAGAATAGCTTCTGAAAAAGTTGGAAAAAATAGCCTTTTTGGAAAACCATGGTTTCTATCCCCAAACCATAGTTGAGGATTAAAAGTTATTCTAGAAAATTTGAGAATGTTTGTGTGATTTACACAAAACCATGGTTTTGAGAGTTAAAAGGTATTCTACATTGTTGAGGCATATTTTTCTACCCATTTTTGAAACCATGGTTTTGGGGCCAAACCATAGTTTCAAACCTACACCCAAACGTGTAAATAATTTAAAATTTATGCTCTTATTTACAAAAATGCCACCAGTCAATTTTTTTAGACGGCATCCTCTAAATGCGGTCTAAAAGAGGTGGTCTAAATAAACATTTTTCTAATATTGAATCTAAAATAGAATGTTTAGGTTATGATTGGTTGAGTTTAACACATAATTTTTAATCACAAACATATATATATATACATTCATAATGAAGAGAAGCTTGAAATATACACTCGCAATGCCACACACACATGGGCAGAGATCCTCATATTCAAATGAAAATTACAAAACAATTTTTTGAAACTTTTTATCTTTTATTCTCATCTCTTATGGGTTCCTCAAGTAAAAGTTTTGCATGGAGGATAAATTTTAATATGACGATCAACACACATAAAAGTATTATTTTCCCACATAAAAGAATTGTAATAAAAGTTTTCCACACATGTGGTTTAGGGTTTAATAAAACTTTCTATCTTCGAGATATGCACTCTTCCGTCAACCAAGCACATGTGGGAAGCCTTGGAGATAGCCTATGAAGGAACGGAAGCTATCAAAGAAGGAAGAGTCAATACTCTTACCACTGAGTATGATTTACTCAAAATGAAGGAAGGAGAATCAATTGCAGAATTTGAGATGAGGCATACACATCTCATCAACAAACTGGCTGTCCTTGGGAAAACCTATGGCCAACTATCACAGGTGAGGAAAATCCTTAATATACTCACTGACAAGTGAGAGCTGAAGTAACAACCATCCAATAATCAAGAGGGGAATCAATGATGTCAATGGCTGCTCTCTTTGGAAGCTTGGATGAATACGAAAGCAAACAAAAATTCAAGAAGGAACTGTCCAGCATAGAGGCAAAAAGAAGAAAGGATTACCTCTTAAGTCAATAAAGGAGAAGGAGCCAGAAACAGAGGTTGATGAAGAAGATGAAGTTGAAGATGATGAACTGGCTATGGTGGTTCGCAGATTTAGAAAAATGTACATAAGAGATCAAAATACTAGAAGATTTCAAAAAGGAGGATCAAGCAAAGAAATCATATGTTACGAATGCAACAAACCAAACCATATTAAAGTAGACTATCCTCAACTATCCAAGAGGAACAAGGAAAAGAAGAAATTCATATCCTTAAAAAAGAAGAAAGCTTTTATGTCAGGCATATGGGGTGATAGCTCGTCAAAGGAAGAAAGTGAAACAGAAGAAGAAGCTAACATCTATCTTGTGGCACAGGAAGAAGTTTCAAAAACAGAGGAGGTAATAATCACTGAGCCAACCTATGATGAACTGCTTAAATTTGCTAGAGAATTAACTTGTCTAAGAAAGAAAGTCAAAGATTTTGAAAAACATGTAACTCATGAAGTCACTAGCAGTTGCCTAGAATGTCCTGTTCTGGAAAAGGAAAATGAACATTTAAATATGGCTCTAGAGAAATTCACTAAAGGAAGTGAAATGCTTCAAGTTATACTCAAAATTCAAAAAGTTATAAATGATCAAACTAGAATAGGGTACAATCCTATTTGTGATACAAAAAGGGACAGAAAAGAAATGAAGGAAAAAGTTATCTCAACTATTTTAAACAATCTATCCATACTTCTGAACCATTTGCACTCTGTAATTATTGTAATAGAAAAGTACATAGTACTACTTCTTGTTATTTTAGAAAGATGAAAACTCTAGGAACTTATAAATGGGTGCCTAAAGGATTGTATGAACCAAAAACCCATCAAACTAACTCAAAAGGAGCCAACAAATCTTGGGTACCTAAAACTGTCATTTGAACTCCTTGCAAGTATGTCTCAAAGTTTCCAAGTCAAATAAGTGGTACATAGACAATAGATGCTTGAGACTCATGACAAGTGACAAAAGTAAATTTGTCAATTTAAAATCAAATGATGGGGGAAAGGTTAGCTTCGAAGGCAATCAATGCGGAAAGATTGTTGGGATCGGTGAAAAAGGAAATTCAAATGGAACACCAGTGAAAGATGTTTATCATGTTGAAGGATTATGTCATAATCTTCTAAGTGTGAGCTAGAGCACTGACAAAGATAATTCGGTTATCTTTGATTCTCAAGAATGCTTCATTGTCAACAAAAAGGATTTATCAATTGATAAAGACAGACTAAACATTCAGTTACAAGCACCTAGGGATGGAAACTGTTACACACTTGACTTAGAAAACTCATTTACAAATTCATGTTTTATTAATCAAGATGATGAGAGCTATTTATAGCATAAACGCTTAGCTCATGTTAACATGAATCAACTCGAAAAATTAATCAAACATGATTTAATTCAAGGTATTCGAAAACTCAGTCAAAAATGATATGTTATGTGATGCATGCCAAATAGGAAAACAAAGCAAGTCTTCCTTTAAATCGAAAAAGGAAATATCAACCAGAAGACCTCTTGAACTTCTTCATATGGATTTGATAGGTCCAGATAAAGTAAAAAGTCTGAGTGGAAACCTTTATACACTTATTATAGTTGATTATTTTTCTAGATTCACTTGGACTATGTTTATGTCATCCAAAAATGAAACCTTCGAGTTATTTGTTGTTTTTGCCAAAAAGGTCTAAAATGAGAAATGTATGTCTATTGTTTCAATCATGACTGATCATGGAGGAAAATTTGAAAATTCAGATTTTGCAACTTCCTGTGAAAGCAGAGGGATCAACCACAACTTCTCAGCACCAAGAACTCCACAACAAAATGAAGTTGTGGAAAGGAAGAATAGAGTCCTCACTGGTATGGCACGGGAAATGATGATAGAAAAACAGATGTCCCAAGTGTTTTGGGCTGATGCAATCAACACAGCATGTTACATTTCCAACAGAGCCTAGATTATATCATTTCTCATAAAGACCCCCTACGAGTTATACAAAGGAAGGAAGCCAAATTTGTCACACTTTCATATCTTTGGGAGCAAATGCTTTATTCACAACAATGAGAAAGAAAACATTGGTAAATTCGATCCTAGATTTGATGAAGGTTTATTTCTTGGTTACTCGAATAGAAGTAAAGCATATAGAGTTTTTAACAAACGTACGTGTGTGGTTGAAGAGTCAATGCATGTCAAATTTGTTGAAATTCAACCTCAAACAAAACCTTTAGTTGATGACGATGAAATTGCTTTTCCATAGCATTTTGAACATGCTTGTTCATCTGATAACCTAGAGGAGGATTTATCAAATGAACCTCTTCAAATCTCTCAACCAAGATCATGCAAATACATCCGAAATCACCCTCTAAATCAAGTGATTGGAGAGGTGAATGAAGGTGTACAAACACGGAGGAAATTTTTAAATGAAGCTCAATTCTCAGCCTTTATATCTAAAATGGAGCCTAAGAATGTCGAAGAAGCTTTGTCTGATAATGATTGGATTATTGCAATGGAAGAAGAATTGAATCCATTTGAAAGGAATCAAGTATGGGACTTGGTACCCCATCCTAATGACCATCCAGTCATTGGAACAAAATGGGTATTCGAGAACAAACTTGCAAATCCACAGTAATTGTCAGAAATAAAGCCAAATTAGTGGCCAAAGGCTATAATCAAGAAGAAGGAATTGAATATGAGGAAACGTATGCTTTAGTGGCTAGATTGGAAGCAATACATGTACTTCTTGCTTTTATCTATCTTAAAGATTCAAACTTTTTCAAATGAACGTCAAGAGTACTTTTATGAATGGATACATCATGGAAGAAGTATATGTTGAGCAACCACCTGGTTTTGAAGATGTTTCAAAACCAAATCATGTTTATAAATTAAATAAAGCTCTTTACGATTTAAAACAAGCACCTAGAGCTTGGTATGAAAGGTTGAGCAATTTCTTAACCAACAAAGGGTTTGTTAGAGGAAAAGTAGATACTACTTTATTTGTTAAGTGTTCTAAGTATGACATGTTTATTGTACAAATTTACATTGATGATATTATTTTTGGAGCCACTATTGATGATCTCTGCCAAGATTTTGCCAAGACAATGCAGGGAGAGTTTGAGATGTCCATGATAGGGGAACTGAATTTCTTTCTTGGACTTCAGATCAAACAAAGAAAGAATGGAATCTTTATAAGTCAGACCAAGTATTTGAAGGAGTTGTTGAAGAAGTTTGGGTATGGATCAATGCAAAAGTTCAGACACTCCTATGAGCTTTATAGCTCTACTTGATGTAGACGTAAATGGAAATGACTATGACATCAAAAGATATAGAGGAATGATAGGATCATTACTCTACCTCACAGCTAGCAAACCAGATATTCAATTTAGTGTTGGAATGAGTGTTAGATATCAAGCCGCACCAAAGGAGTCTCATGTAGAGAACGTGAAACAGATTTTCAGATACCTTGCTGGTACCATTGAACTAAGAATATGGTATCTCAAAAGGTAACAATGAGTATTTGATCTCGTACTCTAACTCTGATCATGATGGATACAAAACTAGCAGAAAGAGTTCAAGATGGAAATTTCAATTTCTTGGAGGATCACTATATCATGGTTCAGCAAGAAGCAATCCACTGTATCATTATCTTCAACTAAAGCTGAATATATTGCTGCTGTTAGCTATTGTGCTCAACTGCTCTGGATGAAGCAACAACTTCAGGATCTGGGAATGCATTTTATAGAAATTCCCATCTTCTATGACAATACAAGCACTATTAATCTTGCCAAGAACCCTGTACATCACTCCCGAACAAAACATATAGACATCTGTCACCACTTTGTCCGGGATCATGTTCAGAAAAAGGATGTCAAAGTCGTGTTCATTCCAAGTCAGCATCAAATGCCTGACATCTTCACAAAACCACTTGCCAGGGAACAATTTATGAACATACGAAGAGAATTGGGAATGGTAAATTCCAATAAACTATGAGTAAATTTTTTTTTAATTAATCATGTTTTTGATGATTTAATACTAACTTTGGCATCAGAGTGTTTTATTAAGTTTTTGCAGGTCTCTGTTTTTCAACTTAAAGACAGAGAGGCAATCACTCTAAGCAACATTTGAGTTCTAGTGGAAGTATTACTAGAGAAAAGATCATCACTTCCAATGGAAACTCGAACAGAAGGAAAATACTCGAGTATTTAGAAGAGAATACTCGAGTACTAACAAGAGTGAAGACCAAAATTGAAGGAATTAGCACGATACTCGAGCACTAGAATCAACACTTGAGTGTTATTAAATATCACTTGATCCATTACTCGATGACAAGAAGAAGTATTCACGATACTCGAGTATCACACACAAAACTTGATTATCGTAGAAGATCCAAGCATAAGGTTTCAACAATACTTGAGTATAAGCAACCAGTGCTTGAGCACCAGAGTCCTCTAAAGGCTTAACGTGCAACAAAACTCGAGCACACATTATAGTACAAGTAAATACTCGAGTATAGGTAAGGCTACTCATATTCTTGGCATCACAATACTCGAGTATTAATGATAAAACTCGAGTATTCATGAGTCTTTTCATATTCTAGGTCACAATACTTGAGTACGTGAATAAAACTCAAGTATTGCCATATCTGTTCATCTTCTTAGGCCTCGATACTTGAGTACTCAGTGCAATACTCGAGTATTGAGCATCAATACTCGAGTTCTAATAGAAAAACTCGAGTATCAATGTCATTATCATCTTTTTGCATGTCCTGATACGTGAGTATTGAAAACAATACTTGAGTACTGAGTTTCTCCGAGGCTAAATAGCCTTCTAGAACTTGAGAACCCATTTTTCCCTCTCTTTCGCAACTCGAGTAAACCCTACCTCTGCTCTCCAACTTCCTTTTCCACTGGTTATTTTTCTCAAAAACCATTCAAAACCTCTCCATAATTGTCCCCAATCATAACCCTTCACTCAAATCTCTTCACTTCTTCATTTCGTTGTTCAATCTCTCAAGTTTTTCCTTCATCACCGACAGTCCTATGCTTCAAAATTTCTTTATTTCCTCATTTTGCTTGGCTTCAATTCTCATGGCTCGCACTAAAATCACCCCGAGGAATCCACCAAAGTCCCAAAAGCCAACTTCTAGTGACCCTCCTCAATCCCAATCTCCTCCTCCTCCTCCACCAAAAAGAGTCTGAATAACAGAGCCCTCTGAGGAAGAGATAGTAACTCCATTGGTGAGAAAATCAAGAACGGAGAAGCCCAAGTTCATTCTCAGTACGAAAGATAAAGGCAAAACACCAATGGTTTCTTCTTCTCAACCTGAGAATTCTAATTCTGAGACACAAAGCTCTCACCAGGCTCATTGGTTTCCACTCCAAGAAGGAAAATGAAAGCACAAAGGACCTCAATTTCAAAGACTCCACAGGATTCAGAGCAACCCATCACAAAGGCACTAGTTGGTTTAAATGTCAAGAATGTATACATCAACCCCAACATTCCGGGTAACTACAAAAATATAGACAAATCTAGAGATTTATGCCCTGCAATGTATGTGGATTTGGAGTATGAGAAGAACACCCTTGGAATTGATTTGAAAGTTTATTTGCGTCATTATGAAAATTTTCTCAAGATCAAGACTGTTTTTTCCCCTGATATGGTTAGGATTTTTTACAGTAACATGAGATTTGATTTTGCCATTGATGATGCTTGAAACAAAATCATATATTCTTTATGCACTACGATTCAGGGGGATGATATTAGCATAACTGCTGATTTGCTAAATTTATATCTGGGGTACACATGAATTTGACTTTGAATTGAAGACTTTTACTTCTGAGGAGATACATGAATTGCTTAGGCCAAGAGAGCCTTTTTCAGGATTGAATTTTGAACCCTCTGCCATGCCACCTACTCAGAGGATTATTCACTAAATCTTTTCCAGATGTTTAGTGAATAAGAGCAAGAATTTCACTCACTTATCTACCACACTATCAAATGTTGGCCTCCATTATGGCAAAGGAAAAGAGGAACATAGGACATATGGTGTTTAATGAGATATGGAGGTTCAGATTCTCCAAATCAAAGAGAATGACGGTTCCTTTCCCTGGTTGGTTTCTAGGATCCTTGAGCAGCATAAGATCTGATACATTATGAAGGATCAGAAACCCCACAAACCTCTCCAATTCTCAGAGACTCATCTACACAGGATGAAGATTGAGGTATGGGTGGCCCCAAGACAGAGACTTATAGAAAGCAAGAAGAAGAAAAGGACACCCTCTGGTCCATCACGGGCACCTTAGGATGAGGCTCAGTCCTCTGCTACTCTGCAACCTTCTTCTGCTCCTTCTTTTGCTCAGGCCTCTCTTCAGCAATTCATGTAGACAGAGTTTAGAAGGATCGGAGAAGAATTCACAAAGAAGCATTTAATTCTCTTGAGAGAATATTCTTATTCAAACCTGTAATTTTGAGTGTAATTCAAGATTAGAAAATCTTGAGTGGGTTGGTAAAAACACAGAGAAAAAGGGGAGTGTCCTATTACTCTACTGAGTTAGAAAGGGGGAGAATTTCCTCTTTTGATTGTAAAGAGCTAGCATATTGATATTAGTGAATTTGGAAAGCTCAGAGGAATATGAGGATTGGACGTAGGTCAGGAGGACCGAACCAATATAAATCTCTGTGTCCATCTTTCTCAACTCCCTTACTTAATTTCGAAGTTGTGTTAATTTTTTTATTAGACCAATTCACCCCCTCTTGGTGAAATCCTATTCTAACAAGTTTAAGTGAATTAATGCATATGGGGTCCAATTCTATTAATAGAACCACTTTATACTGATAAAACTACCACTTTTGCCAAATATTTTCATTTTCTTTTCATCTTCTAATATGAAGATCAAAAGTGGCAACTCTCACACCCCACGATTCTCATTTAAAAGTAAAAATGCTTTATGGCTACTTTATATGATTGTTTTCTACTGGAAATGCTTTTCGGGAATGTTTTGATCACTTGACCAGTTTAGCATCACTAAAAGTTCCTAATATTCAAATGATCACTTTATAATTTTTCTTATCTCAAATAGTCTTTAAATATACTCTAAATAAATTTTCTCTTGAAAACTCTAATTCGGGGATTTTCAACCTTCGTACTGTCGTTCCTACAAACTGTTGATGACTTAAGGTTAAAATCAATTTTATAAAATAGAGCATTTTTCAAGCTATTTTTCACCATTTTGAAATACATTTTTGAGGTCTCTAGGTACTTTAAATAATTATATTTAGCTATAATATGAAAATCGATCAAATATTAAATTACCTTAAAAATTCCCGTAAGGGTTATTTTGATCATTCTAACTTAATTTTTCTTTACATTTTTGAACCTAGGACCATTTTCTGATATTTTAGTCATCTTTTTCCATAATGACCATTATGTCCCTAACTTTTTCCAAAATGATCATTTTGCTCTTAAATTTTCTAAATTTATAAAATAGCATTTCTGGACTTCCTTCCAATTCTTTTCACTCTTCAGACCCTTACATCTCTGTAACTCTTAATTTAGCCTTTATTTTGGTTAAAGAAAACTACGGATATTATACTTGTGGCGATAACATGTTATGAAATTAAAGAAAGAAGGATAAAGAGAACTTAAGGAGCAAGCAAAAATGGTTTCTTTATAAGGAATGTCTTCAATTTATAGGTATAACTTTTCAATTTATTTCATTTTTACAATAGATAATAAGAAAATATGAGAGATAATAGATATTATGAAATATATATAGATATCCACGGAATATTCAAAAACAAGCATTTATAGTTGATTAGTTGTGCTACTAATCCGAAACGGTCACTTGGCACGATCTTGCTATTTGGTGTAGCCGACGGTTAAGGCAATGAAACGAGCAAAAGGCAAACGAGGTAACTAAACGAAAATCGTATTAAATTGTAATAAACTTCGTAAAATCAGTCCAAGAAAAAAAAAATTGCTGATAGAAAAGGAAAAAATGAAAAAGAGAATCAAATAATGTCAGGAAAGAAATTTAAGACGGAGGGATGTGGGAGTCCCTACAAGGCATTAATGCTATGTTTCCAATCCTGTGGAGGAAGAGGAAAAGGGAGAAACGATGAGGCTGAGAGTGACGTTATGATCAAGAAAGATTATACGTTTTTGCACTTCTGAGAATAAGCACAGACCCACAATTTACGGAGATTCGGAGTTGGGTTTCAGTTTCTCTCGTTGGTCTTTGCAGGGTCTCTCATTTGACTTCCCTAGACTCTGCGATTTCTTTATCAATTAGGCTGTGAGTTTTTCATTGGGCTTGATTCGCTTGTGATTCTGCAAGTTTCTGTCCTGAATTCGTTATATCATGTGCTTGCGTCATTGAATTTGCTCGTAGATTATTTGGTTCGCTCTTCTGAATTTTTTTTTGGATCTCCGTCTTGAAAGGGAAGCTGCGGTTGAAGTCTGGGAAAATGGGTTTGATTTCTGGGCTCTTTTTGGGGATAGCACTCGGAATCGCTTTGATGTATGGATGGCAATATATGATGAAGTACCGAAGCGCCAAGCGGATTGCGAAGGTATGACGAGTTGTTCTTGTTTCGCTTGCATGCGAATTTTTCATTCACAATTCTTTTTCTGTTAAAACGCTTTATGGGAGGGCAATTATACTGGACAAAATTGAAGGAGTGAATGAATTGTTATATAATCAGCGTTTGTTTGTGAAATGTGGGAGATCATTGGAATGATGGAACTTCACCGGCGGAGTTTTATTTAGCATATCGAATGGGATAGTCATTCAGCAATTGGTTTTGCTAAACAGTTTGAGACGATGCTGTATCAAATAAGAAAATTGCTGTTCCTCAGTAAAATGTAGGAGGGCTTCGGAGCAATACATGTATCTGACTTGGTTCCTTGGAACTTGTTTTCAGCGGAAGTACGATTGCAAACCTTTTTCTTCTTAGGGAAGGCAACCGTTGTGGGAAATTGAGTCCTTGGTTCAAGCCTCTAGGAAACTCGTTATAACACTCCTACAATACTTGTGTCAATAACTCCTTGAAAGGTTTAGTAACGGAAAAGTAATTGTATGCTTATCCATGGGTATTATCATTTCAATTGTAATTCCTATACTAGATAATACTTAACTTGACTGATACATTACTTCATTCCATAAATAATTCCATTGATTTTTTTCTAGATAGCTACATAAAAAGCTCAAATGAGACTGATGAGAAAGTTGTTGGTCAACTAAGTAAATTTTTTTCTGTTGAAACCAATCTGCCTCATTTTGAGATAGGAAAAGTTGCGTCTAAACTGTGTAATCAATTCTGGTTTTCCTTGAATAATTGCACTTAGAGCTTGAATGTTATGGAGGATCACGAAACTCGAATTTCAAAGCGTTGTTTCACCTCAATTTTATTTAACTGCACATTACGCACATTTACATTTCGATGGGTTGATTTCTCAGTTTTAGATGACTTGAAAGTTCGCCAAGATGAAGTAGGATTGATCAAAAGACCTTAATGTGGCTCATGCCTAGCTTTGCTTCAGCTTGATTAAGAAATTCTTTGTCACTTAGTATCAAGGGCTAGGTAAGAATATGTTCTTCGATGCTTGAAAACAGGGACAGAATGTAATGTGCATGCCAAAACATTCTGGTGTCACAGATTGAAGTCATTTTAGGTTGCCTGGGTTATGATTTTGTGGGGTGGAATTAGTTGAAATGGAGGCTTCCTATTGGTTAAAGAAGGGGACAATGATAGGGAGGAAAAAATGCTCAGCAGTTCTGAATTGTAATGCGCATTAAGAAATATAGGACCTTCTTTTATGAAGGAGAAGCAAAGGAGAGAAGGTTGAAAGTTTAGCTTGCTAAGTGCAAACAAATTTTCGTGAACTTTGATTATAATATGTTATTATACATTGTATCATACAAATGCATGCATCTGCACTTGCATCTGTATTCTCATACATAGATGCCCACACACATTGTCTCATTTCGTTTATCTATTTTTGATCCTCCATTAAGGTAAGCAGAAGAAATTTTTTGTATTCTTAGCACTATTGGTGGTTGGTCTTACCTAATAAACCACAAGGGGTATGTTGACTGTTACTTGAATATGCTTGAATACATTGGTCTTTGCAATGATCATTTCTCATGGTTTTATACATTATAAGTGTGATGGTAACCCTTTCAAAACTGGACTGTTGTCTGTTACTTGAATATAGCAGGCCTGAGAAAATTTTAAATGTAAATCTTTGCTAGTAGAACAACATCTACTGCAGTTTTTCTCTGTATGATGACTTTCCATCGAATGAAATTGTGTTTGTCCACATTATAAGCCATTGACTTTTACCCCACAGTAGCCTGTTTTCTGTTTGACTTTAGTTGAGGCAACATGCATTAAATGAGACAACATGATTTAGAAAGATTTGTTGATGAATATTATAGCATTGACAAGGATATCTTATTGAGCTTCTTGAAAAAGAGTCCATTGTTTTAATAGTTGATATTCGTTCTTTTGTACAGGCAGTTGATATCAAACTCCTTGGAGCCCTTGACAGAGATGATATAAAAAAAATCTGTGGTGATAATTCTCCTGAGTGGATATCTTTTCCTGTATATGAACAGGTGGGAATTTCCTTCTAATATTTTAGCTTTCTAATGAGGGGATTTAATATTATGTCCCGTAGTTCCTGTACTTTAGGAATGAGGATGAGAAATGGCTTTACCATCAAATATTATTGACACTTGGTTAGGATTATCTAACTTAGTTGACCAAATGAGTTTGCTTGAGAATTTTGAAGAGAGTTTGGTAGGGTGAAAGTTATAGCACATCTTAGATGCAGCTGCAAAGTTGAACCCTAGAAACCCTATTTTCTGTTTCTCTGCTTGGGTACGGAGCTCTTTATCTGTGTATGACATTTATCATTGGTTTTTTTAGGTGAAATGGCTAAACAAGCAGCTGAGCAAACTGTGGCCTTCTGTGGCAGATGTGAGTAAAACCGCGGCACATTATGTTTGAATGATAATTTACCACTGTAGAGTATCATTTGCTGATTTCCTCCAAGACATTGTGCTCTGTCTAGAATTTGAGTTCCTCACATTTCTGATGTTGGGGCTCAGCAATATGCAGATTATATATAGCCTATAACGACCAGTGATTTATTTATGGGTTAAAGGCCATTTTTGCCCCAAAAATTTTCATGAAAAATCACTAGGTACTCGGAAGTTTTTGTTAGATTAATATTGCCCTCCCAAGAAGTTTTAAATAGGCTCAGGCTCTAGGGGTAGCTAATAGTAATATAAGATGATAATTGTTGTCACAATGTACCAACATAATTAATGTTATATCTTGTAGTTATATCATGCTATCTAAAATCACAATGCATTTGATAGTTCTAGGAAATTAGATGAAGTTAAATGAAAAAAAGACTAAGGAAAATAGAGAAATAGAGGAAGATGGGACTCTAGGATTAGCACCTAATCCTTAGAGTAGGTAGAATCTCAAGTTTATGTGAATAGTGCTTCATTCACACTAACCACATAAGCCTTACAACCCTGTATAAGTTTAACTTAACAGATACAACAGAAAATACAACAATAACAGCTAATAACTGAACATGAAACTAATCCTACAGTTATTTAAGATAATCCTAAGTCAGTTATAGCATGTCTAATCCATCCAAGTGTCCTACTGTCACATTAGTCTGGCATATTTCTTTTGATTGCCTCATTTATGCGGCCACAATGGCTCCTCTGCCTGTTTGCAACTTGCAACATTCCTTCTTTTATGAACAAGAGCCCTGGAATGCTATTGGTTTTATTTGATCTTGTTTCATTTTCTTAATTTATCAAACTACGCATTAATGTGTTTGATCAGATTGAATGAGAGTGAGAAGTCTATTAAATTTGCTGAATTTCGGGAGATACTGAACTTACGATCCTTCAATGAGAAGCTGAGAACTCAGAATTATGTAATATGGAGCTCTTTTTACAATTTTAGTTTGCAATAATTTCTGGTTGATGATTATTCAATTTGCTATAAGCGAGAAACTTTATTGGTGTCAGGTGTGATTTGTTTTGGGTGTATGATATGTTATGAATTTCATTCTGGACATGACTACCTATATTGTCATTTATATATCATGCTTTATACTCTGATAAAGTTTACATGTGATAATTGCATATTTGAAGTGACCTCAATTTACATCTTATTTTTTAAGAGTTGCCTTTCTGCTTCATGTTGCCCTGGAAATCTTACTGGCACATGTGTATGCCTGCTTTACTTAAATAGCTGAGGAATCTTAATATTGTTGGATTTTCTTGACTTTTAGGCTGGATCAATGGTGATCAAAGAATCTGTTGAACCACTTCTTGAGGAGTACAGACCTCCTGGAATTACTTCGCTGAAATTCAGCAAGCTATCACTCGGAAATGTTGCTCCAAAGATTGAAGGTACCTTATCTCGATATAGATGCTCCCTCCGTTTTTTTTAATAGCAGCAGAACTTCCATATGGTTCCTTTTGTCATAAGGAAAAAGAAAGGAAGAAGCATTTATGAAAACTTTCCTAAATTGCCCCTCAAAAAACCAAAGTTTATGCATGTAGGAAAGTGGGGGGTACCTTTCATATTGATCATTAGATGCAAACATGCGAGTAGTTGGCTTTATCTTTATTAAATACGATCAGAAGAGTATTTTACCCTAAAAAAGTTGAGACATAATTATTGAGATTAACTACCTTCCTTAAACTGTGAGACAGTTTTTGTGTTCTTTTGTTTTTTCTTGTTTTTTGTTTTTCCTTATATCTGTATAAGGAGCGAGTATATTTAAAAACGACAGATCATTGATTGAACGGGAGAGGGAACTCATAACAGGGGACAGATGAAAGAGTTTTTGAAATGTTTAGCATCAAGTCTTCTACAATTTCGGATGTCAGTTTTTGGTTTTAATTTCTCTTACTTTTTGCCATTTTCTGAACTAATATTTTGATGGAGATCCAAGAGCTGAGATCTAATGAAGAATAATAATTTTTATTTTAGATATCTTGTATTTCATTTATTAATTTAGTTTTTAGATTTAGTATTTTTTTGAATAAATCCTTTGGATATTTATTAGATAATATTATCTTGTAAAATCCATTGGGGGTAGAATATCTAGGATATTGTTCTATTTTGATATTTTAAATCATATTAGGTTAGTAAGTTTTCCTATTTATAGACCCAGTTGTATTCAGTTATTTCAGAAGTTAATGAATTAAGAAATTTTCTTTGGCAAGTGTTAACTTGTGTTGAGTATTCGGGATAGAATACGGTTGGGTTGCAAAAGCCTGATCAACTTTTGTGGAGCCTTTTATAGCTAAGGATCTAGAGACAAGTTCCTCTAGGGTTTTAGCTGATCAAATTCTTAACATATGGGGTTGTTTTCGTATCATATTTTGTGGAGCAATATCCCTTTCTTTCAAGATTTAGCTAAACAATTTTTCTGCTTGATTGCCTGACAATAACTTTCTGGGGAATGAATCTGCCCAGTTCATATTTTTAATCTGCTTGGTCTTGAAGAATTATGATAGATGAGGGTAAAGACTGTTATTTCTTCTTTAGAAGTTATTGTGTACACATTCCCAGAAATTGTTTTATTGTTCTGCTGAAGCAAAGCAATTTGTGGGAGTGTAGATTGGCTTCTTGGTTGGAGACTTGAGAGTAAAATCTGCTTTGACTTTTGGCTTAGCTATGTGATTTTGATGTTAATACTTGCTAGTAATTGCCTTGGTTTCTGTTTGATTATGAAGAGGCATCGATTTTTTTTTTTTTGGTATGAATTTTATGACGAGGTGGATGAAGGAACTCCTGCTTACTGTTGTTACATCTTACTATGATAAGGAGAACTTTAATGCTTGTGTTATAAGCCAATTTAGAATATTTATCATTTTAACTTCGTGAATGCTGTATCCTTTGAAATGCAAGCATGGACACAACTCTGAGATAAAGCTCGGTCATGATATAATACTGCAGAATAGAAAATGTGTTGGGTAACTTATATGGCATAGATAATGTACATAGATTAAGGTGCATTTGTAATAATATTGCATACGAATATTAGATTGTAAATATAAAAATATATTATATAGTTGTGGCATAGATAATTTATGAAGTGGGAAAATTGAGGTTCTTATCATTGATTAATCTTAATATGCTTTAAAACTTTTCAAATCCCTTATATATGCAATGGTTAATGTTTTCCTTTTGAAGCTTAATCTTCTTGCAAACTGATTTTATTAGGATATAACTATGGAAAAGTGTGCACTGATGATGGGATTGTTATGAAAATTTTGACTTAGACACATTCACTTAGACTGAATAAAAAGGTACACTACGCAAAAAAAATATAAGCTACAACTATATTTATTTTGACTAAAATTTCCGTAGATGCCCATATAATAACTTAATTATTGCATACAAAATTGAGCTTAGCCAGTATGAAATACTTAATTTTACAAATTTAGAATCATTTAATATCTAGGGAAATGTTTACGTTAAATATATATTAATGATTATTAATAATTGTTATCCTATTTCTGTTAATGAAATATATTTTTGGGATAAAATTAGCCTTCTAGTTTTTAGCCCAAAATAAATGGAAACGAAATACATGAATATTTTTATTTGGGGTACTTTGGTTTTTATTATGATATACTATTTAATGTTAGGCATAGTTAGGCAATTAGTTAGGCATATTAGTTAGGCATAAGTTAGGCAATTAGTTAGGCATATTAGTTAGGCATAGTTAGGCAATTAGTTAGGTATTGGTTGCTACTTTGTGTGTGTATATATATGTTCATTTTAATCATGAAATATGAATGAATTTGATTCCAAAACTCTATATGGTATCAGAGCATTTTCTCCCGCCTGTCTCTTCATTTCCGTCCTTCCCGTGGTGGTTTCGTC